>JAADXF010000541.1:0-16195 GCA_023337575.1 Pythium chondricola | reverse complement strand
TGCTGCTGGTACGCCGACGGGGCTTGGACGTACGGAGACGACTGCGACTGAGCGTGATATCCACCATGTCCACCAGTACTGGCGGCTCCGTACCCAGTGTTCGATCCACGTGAGGCGTGCGACGATCCTCCTTGGTACGAGCTCTGGTAGGAGCCGCCACTGCCCATGTTTGCTGCCTTGCGCAGACTCTCCACCCACTCCTTCTTGGCGTCGATCGACTTGGCGTGAAGGTGCAGTGGAAAGTACTTGTCCTCCGCGAACGAGATGCTGAACGCCTCGGGGATGGCAAAGTTGTCTTCAATGATCGCACCACTCATCTCCATCGGTGGATTGTCCGATCGAGAGCGCTCGTAGTCTTCCTTGGTGTCGTAGAATGAGAGCTGGTTGCCTTGCAGCACAAAGTATCGCTGGTACCACTTGGCTTTCGCGGACCCACCACCACCGACGTTCCTGGCCACCATTTGCTGCTTGATGAGGTAGCCAGCCAGCACGGAGCTCAGCGCGGACGAGACGAACTCGGTCGCACGGTACTGGCCCTGCTGGGCCGTGTCGGCGAGGCGCTTGAGCGTGGCGTTGTGGTTGAGCACGTGCTCGAGCTCGTTGGTCTTGAAGTCCAACGTTGATCGCAGCGCGATGATCTCGTTTTGGCAGCGCTGTTCGGCTTCGCGCACGCCGAGTTCACATTTTTGCTTCTGCTGCATCGAGAGTTCCTGCATCGCACTCGCCTGGCCCTGCGCGATCGCGACCTTGACGCTGATTTCGTTGACTTGCGCCTCAAGCTCGCGCAGCTCCACCATGTGCGCGACGTTGGTATTCTCGGTGCGCTGAATCACGTGGCCTACGACCTTTTGGCTGATATAATCGCAGTATGCAGCGTCGGCCGACGGGCCGATGGCACGGGAAAAGAACTCGTCGTGGATCGAGTCGAGTTCATCTTGGAGAAAGCCTTGCGTCTCCCGGAAGAGCTCCATCGCCGACTTGTGGGCGTTGGCCGCGGTGTCCGCGAGGTAGTCGGTGGACGGCCGACTGAGCCTATTCAGGACGTGGCGGCAGTACGACATGGACGCCGCAGCGTTCTGCTGCTTGTACGGCTTGAACGCTTGCGCCACAGCCACGCGGAACTGCTCCAGGTACTCGTTCGGTTCATCAGCACCAAGGTCACTATCCACCACCTCACGCAGCTTCTTCTTCGCAATGCGTTTGCAAAGACGATGCACTTGCTCCAAGGTGTCTTCCAAGCAAGGGAGCCTGGTTCGTTCGATCGGCTTGCCGTGAAGTCCTGCGCCGCTGGCGTTTTCCTCCATCACGTCGATCATCTCGCTCTCGGCGGTCGACTCGTCGCCTGGTTTCGGGGTTGGCGGTGGTGCCGACGCGAGTGGTGTGGCGCGTAGGTTACCGTACTCGTCAAACATTGCGTTATCTCCCTGTCCATAGTCGACCATGGAGAGCGACTTCATGCCGTCGGCTGCGTCAAAATCCGTGTCCATCTCGAAGTATTCAGGAGAGGCGAACGGCTTGACACGCGCTGCAATCTCCTTCTTGTAGAGCTCCACGGCGTCGTGCAGTGCGTCTTCACACTGGGACTGGACGACGCGACTCCACGCACTCGCGATGACCGGCGCCTTGCCGCTGTTGAGCGCTTCCACGTACGAGGCCACAAGGTTCACGAGCATCGAGCCGTTGATCACTTTGTCGTAGAGCATCTTTGGCTTGGCCTTGTCAAAGAGACGCTTGCGCAGCGCCTCAAACGCCTGCCGGAACTCGTCACGTAGCTCTTCGTACGGCACCTTGGGCAGCGCGCGCAGCTTTTGCTCGTCGTCCACCGGTCGCACGAGCGTGACGCAGTCGCGCTGGCGGAAAAAGTCGGTCAGCAGCAGTCGGATCTGGTCTTTTTCGACTGCATCGTCGCTGTATCCACCTTGTGGCTTGAGCGCATTCTCCAAGTACTGTTTGGACGAGATCTTTTTGCCATTCTCCTGCAATTGCAGCGTGAAATCACGCACGACCCACATGAACGTGGGGAAGAACTCGTGCAGATTGCCCACGCCATCGCCCGACGCAGCCACCGCGGCGGACGATGTCTGGATGTGCTTGGACAGGTTGACCACGAGCGAGAGGTCCTCAATGGCGTTGCCGTCGATCACGCCGCGGCTGTTGTAGATAAAATTGGTGGCGAGCAGCAGCGCGAGCGCAAAGATGCGCGTGTCGTGTGTCTGCTCGCGGTCAGTCGAGCCAAGGCCTTCTGTGTCAAGGAAGAGGTAGTTGGTGCCGTCGTCCATGACGATGGGCTCCCCCCAGATCCAAATGCCCTTGGTGCATGCATTCACTGTGCCACCGACCGCGAAGCCGGCCTCGTAATTGAGATTGGAAGCGGCGCGCGACGCGTCGATCTGCTTGGCGTGGCGCACCAGCAGGTTGAGCAAGAAGGACTTGCCCGTGCGGTAAAGACCGGCGACCGCGATGACCACGAGCTTGCCCTTGATCTTTTCGATCAGCGCGCATGCGTCCGGGTTGAGGCTGAACGCGCCGTCGTCGCCGACCATGACGAACGGGATCGGCTGCACAGTGCCATCATCGCTCGGGCGCGCCATTATCCTGGATTGGCGAGGCAGAAAGGGAGGGAGGAAGGGAGTGAGCTTGGCGTCGTGCCTGCCCTTCTGCGCTTCTCGCTCGAGGCTGTCAACCAACCTGAGTTGTCGCCTCTGGGTACACGTCGGTGGCAGAGCGTGTGCGGTTTCTGCGAGCGAGATGGGGGCACTAGCCATAGAGACAGCGCTGATACACTGTATCATACAGTGGATTAGCTTGGTTTCCAAGGGAACCTTGGACTGGCTAATTTGAATGGTCTAAAGTTGTAAATTGATATACCTTTGCCAGACAATCTGTAATTTAAGATTTGTGTACAGTCGTGGATGGTAATTCGAGCGAGAAGCTCCAACCAGACTAACGACACACCACGTCAAGGAGGGCAAAGCACGCCGAGGGACTCGCTCCTTGACGACGCGGAACCATGGGCAACGCGGCGCCACGCGCGCAACTGCAAGCGGACAATGCGTCGCAGTACCGCACGTACCTTATGGCGTACTCGCCGCGTGACATGAACATCATCTACGGCAGTCTCATCGGTGACGGCAAGTTCCTCAAGACCATCTACTGCAAGAGCGACGAAGGCAGCCTCATCGTCAAGATCTACCGCAAACACGACGCCGCTGAGTCGCTCTCGAACGCCGAGGTCGCGCTGCGGCGACTGAGCCTCGCATTCACGGTCGAGAACCGACCAAATTTACTGCCCTACGCCGACTACCAGCTCTCGACCAAGTTCGACGTGGCATTTCTTGTGCGCCAGTACTTCGCGTCTAATTTGTACGACCGCATTTGCTCGCGTCCGTTCTTGACCACGATTGAAAAAAAGTGGATCGCGTTCCAGATCCTGCGCGCGCTGGAGCAGGCGCATTCCAAGGGCATTTGCCACGGCGATATCAAGCAGGAAAACATCATGGTGACGAGCTGGAACTGGATCTTTCTCACCGATTTCGCGCCGTTCAAGCCCACTTACATCCCAGAAGATGACCCTGCCGACTACAACTACTACTTTTGCGCGATCGACGCCACCAGACGAGGCTGTAGCGTTGCACCGGAGCGGTTTTACGGGAAAACATCGACCGGGAACAAGCCAGCTACCACTGGCGGTGCCGCTGCCGGTGCGACGTCCAAGGACGCGATCATGCTCTCCAAGCTGGCGGACACGGAGCTCACGATGGAAGAGATTGAGCGCCAGATGCTAACGATGGAGAATGGCGGTGCTGGGACCTCGGCGCCAAAGACCAGCGTCGCGAGGAACCGGCGCGAGGGCAACTTGCTTGAGTCAATGGATGTGTTCTCCGCAGGCTGTGTGATCGCAGAGCTCTTTCTCGGTGGCAAGCCGTTGTTTGATCTGCCGTCGCTGCTCAAGTACCGCACTGGCGACAGCGATTACCTCAAGGCTGCGTTGCGCAAGGTCGACGACCTTCAACTTGAAGAGCTCCTGTTACACATGCTCCAGCTCAATCCACGTGCACGGCTGTCGGCGAGTGAGTACCTGATCAAGTACACGGGTATGAGCTCGACAGCGCTGTTCCCGTCGCATTTCAGTTCCTTCCTGTCCCGTTTCATGGTGCTGGTTCTCGGCCGCGGTGGCAAGATCCCAGACGCACGCGTTCGACTCGTCGCCAAGTACTACGGTCGTATTGTTCGGGAAGTCGCGGGCGTTGAAGACTATGAAGGCGAGCAGTTCTTCAAGCTTCGACTGCGTGAAGGCTACGGCTCGGACCGCCAGCTGAGCGCCGACTTGCTGTCCATGGAGAAAGACGGCCACGTCGCCCAGCATGTGCTCAGTGAATTGGACCAGCGGTTGCCTAGGGCTGGCGACGGCGATGACGGACAGCAACGCACTCGAGAGAAGGAAAGTGAGATGTCGCTTAGTCGGTCGGAACAGAAGCGCAAGATCGAGAAGCTCAACCAGCAGTTCCAAGCGCTCACGGAGAAGAAGAAAAACACGCTGATGAACGATCTACCTCTGCTTGAAGATCAGCATGAGCGCGGCACCAGCATTGCCGAGGACCAGGAGGCCGAGTTCCAGGTCGAAGACGACGACATGGCGCCGCTGTTTTCGCCTGCCGCTGGTACCAACACTTCCTCGCAGCCGCGTCGGCGAACGCGCAGCTCTGCAAACCGCCAGGAAGCATGGGACGACAACCGCAATGGTATCGTCATTGTGCTGTCGCTGCTGTGCTCCAGTCTGCGCCACGTGCAGGTACCCGAGTCCAAGATCACGGCGTTGTATCTCATGCGGTACCTGGGCCAGTACACGAGCGACGAAGTGCGTCTCCAGCGTCTCGTGCCGTTCTTGATCGAAGTCGTGGACGACGCGAGTGCCACGGTGCGTGCACTCGCCATTCGAACGCTCACGTTCATCCTGTCGCTGGTCAAGACGATTCCGTTGTCGGACGCGTCGATCTTTCCTCAGTACATCCTCCCGCAAATGTCCAAGTTCCCCGTAGACTCGGACGAGCTGGTGCGCATCACATTTGCTGAGTGCCTGCCCATGCTGGCTGCCACCAGTCGTCGGTTCTTGGAACTCGCGCATTCAATGAAGCAGCGCAACGCACCAGGATCGAACACGGGCGGCAACAGCAACCCACCGTCCTCCAAGAGCGGCGAGTCGACGACAGCGAGCAACACGCTGTTCCTCGCGTCCAGCAACTTTGACAAGGAGCTCAATCGCCTGCACAAGATGGTGTCACGGTTCGTGATCCAGCTCGCGGCTCCGGACCAGAAGGCGTCGTCGTCGCTTGTAAAGAGAGCATTGCTCGGCGACATCACGCGGCTCTGCATCTTCTTCGGACGAGAACGGACCCTCGATGTTGTACTGCCACAGCTCATCACGTTCTTGAACGACCGTGACTGGGAACTCCGTGGCGCGTTCTTTGAGCACATCACTGGCGTGGGTGCATTCGTCGGACGCGTGACCGTGGAGCTGTACATTCTGCCGTGCATCGAGCAGGCGCTGTTTGACGTGCAGGAGATCGTGATCACCAAGGCTCTCGACTGTCTCGGTGCACTCTGCAAGCTTGGTTTGTTCCAGAAGAGTACGAGCGCGCTTGTAGACAAGGCGAAGATGACGTGCTCGCTGCTGCTGCACCCGGGCTGGTGGATCCGCGACGCGGTGCTCAAGCTGATGAGCTACATCGCCATGCAAATGGGCAGCGTGGACGCCAACGTGTTCTTGGGGCCGCTTCTGCGACCATTTCTGAAAAAGACGATGGTCTTTATGGTCGGAGAGGGTGAGGGTGAGATTCTTGTTCGCCTGCGTGACTGCTGCCGTCCGTTTGTATCGCGAGAGACGTTTGACGCAGCTCTGATTGCGTCTTCCGCTCCATCGAGCAGCGATGAACCGCTGGACATGGAGGGCTTAATCGCCCTGTCCACTGGTGGCGACAGTGAAAACACCCCGACAGACGCGAGGCGAAAGCCGTCACGCGGTGTGCTCTCGAGTGTCGACTCGCTGGACAGCTACTCGGTGAATCGCTTGCCGCCGTCCAACTCGATCTCGATCTCGACTGACAACACGACGCAGAGTGGCAACGCGGCGCTGTACGAGAAGAAGAAGAACGAGCTGCAAGGGCTCAAGCTCATGCAGCAGTACGTCGCGATCGCCTCGATGCATATGCAGAGCAAGATGAACCTGCTCAACTCGGAGCAGAACGAACGCATGCGTGGCGATGGTAGGTTGAGTCCTGGCGGAAACAACAACGGCGGCTCCGGCATCAAGAAGCTTCCACGCTCCGCGCTGCATGTGCTGTACGTGCCTGACATGCGCTTTGCATTGTCGGTCGCCCAGCCACTCAAGGGCAGAAGCGTCGTGATGTCGACGACGTCAGCTGGAGCCGCGGCACAGAACCCGACGCAGCAGAGCGCAACATCGAATGCGCTTGTGCCAGTCGGCGGCGGAAATCGTCAGCTTGCGCTCACGACGCAGGGGTCCACGCGCAATCTTAGTGGCGTCTCGGGTGTCGCGTTGCTGGAGAATCTCTCGCTCTCGTTGATTGTGAGAATGTATGGACTGGTCGCGCCGAACCTTCCAATGGCTGCGATGATGATGCCCATGCCACAAGCTCCAGGAGTCGCTCATGGCGACGATACCAGCGGCGGCTTGCAGCCTGCCATCGACTCGAACCACTTCAGTATCGGCGCCAGCGCGATGGTCTCGATGCTCAATATGCGTGATATCTACGGCGGTGACGCCGCCGATTACTCGAGCGCTATGTCCCCATCAAGACAGCGACAGCTGATGCTCAAGAAGGCACAGCACCCTTCGTTCCGCGAGTCCTCGGTCGATCCCGCGCTCTCCAACTCACGTAAGCTGCTGGCACGATTGACCGCACTGGGGGTTCCACCGCTACCACCTGATCTTGGCGCACTGCGCTTGGCCGACGGGAGTCCATACTCGATCTACGCGCACCCGTCGAGCCCGTACAGCATGGTCCACGGTGGCACTAGTGCGATGGGCAACATGCCCACCAGTGTTGATCGTAGCGGCCACGCTCAGAGTCCGTCGTGTGCAGCTAATGGAGGCTACCCTAGCACGTACATCGGCCTATATGCGACGTCACCAAGCAGCGCAACTCCAAACATCGCAGCGAGCGGCAGCGTCGGGTCGTCATTCTCTGCATACCGTAACTGGCGACCTCGCAAGAATGTGCTCGTCGCTGAACTAGCCGAGCATTCGGGTGCTGTGACTCGTGTCGCGTCGTCTCAGGATTTCAGTTTCTTGGCGTCTGCGTCGAACGACGGCACTGTCAAGCTCTGGTCGGTACGGTCGCTTCAGCACAGCGTGAACCAAGGCTCTCGTGCTACGTACGATGGCCAAGGCGGCGTCTTGACTGACACGGTGGTGCTGGATAACTCGCACTCGGTCGCGTCAGCATCTAGCAACGGCACGGTGCACGTGTTCCGTGTGGATAAGGTGAATGCGCCGGGTGCCAACTTCCACACGACGGGGATCCGCGAGATTCGCACGGAGAAGAGCGCCATCACGGTGCTTGACCACCTCAACAACGTCAGCGAGTCGTTGCTGATCTATGCGACGAGGAACGGATCCATCCACGCCTGGGACCTCCGTGTGCGACGTGAAGCGTGGAAACTTGACGTGTCACCCGAGCTCGGCTATGTCACATGCATGACGCATTCGTTGGATGTGAGCTGGCTCGCGGTTGGCACCTCGCGCGGCTTCATCTGTCTGTGGGACTTGCGCTTCCTCGTCTTGATCCGCATCTGGCGCCACTCGTCCCACCGCAGCATCCACCGTCTCAAGCCGTGCCTGGGCCTTCCCAACACATTGACACTCGAAGAGACATCCGTGCCACTCGTCTTCGTCGCCGCGGGCGACTCGGAGGTCGCTGTCTTCGATCTGAGTATCGGTGCGTGTCGCGCGATCTTCCGAACGCTTCACGTGCAAGCCCCTGAGGCAGATGCCTGCCGTTGTCCGACGTTGCTCCACGTTCCGATTCCGCACCGTAGTCGTAGTGTGCTCGGTAGCTTCCTCGGTATATACGGCATTGCGACATCCTTCGATGAAGTGGCGACCACTCCGTTGAGTGAAGAACCAAGCGTGCGGGCGATGCTGTGTCCTTCGCTCCACTTTCGTGGCGTGGCCGATGCGCTCATCACGGGTGGCGAGGACAAGCAGATCCGGTACTGGGACATCCGCAACGGCAAGCAGTCGTTCACGGTGAGCGGCGACAGCGAGTCCAAATCGTTCTACGACAACCAGAGCGCGCCCACTGACTGGTGGCGCATGAGCTTGTCGACTGGACCGGGAGGCAGTGGTGGCAACGTCGCCAGCGACGCGCTCGTCTCTGCGGCGACCATGGGCTCGACCCAGTCAAGCAGCTCGAGCAACACCTCCAACATCAGCAAGCCCGAGATCGCGTGGAGCAAGCTCAGTGCACCGATCATCACGATCTGCCAGGATGCGTCGTACTACTCGGCTCAGGCTGGCATCGGGGGTATCCTCGCGACCGGAGGTGGTGTTGAAAGTGCTGTGACCATGGAGCGCCGAGGGCTGGTGCCTCCGTCGCCAGCTCACAACGACTGCATTTTGGACCTCGCGCTCGTGGACTTGAACGGACCGGTGCTCATATCTAGTGGTCGTGATGGCATCATCAAAGCATGGAAGTAAAACGAGTCTCATACAGGAAATATATCAAGCATGCATTTCACACCATGCGCGCGGTCCTAATGGCGCTCTAGTGCTTTCGCCGCTTGTTGACTTGCTTCTTCATACCTTTGCCGTTGCCTTTGATCTTTGCTTTGCCCACGCTGGCAGCCTTGCCCGACTTACGGTCACCACCGTCATCGTCACGCTTTGGTCCGCCCTTGCGACCAAGCTGCTTGCCGGCTGCGGCAAGACCCTTGCGCGATTCACGAACCATCTTGAGCTTCGATCTCTTAGTCGGAAGCGCGAGACCCTTGCGCTTGAGTTGTATCCGCTGGAAGAGCGATAGTTGCTTCTCCTTAGAGTCACCGTTCTTACGCTTGTCTGAATGCGCCTTGGTTGCTGTATCCGCCTGCTCTTCGCCCTCTTCGTCAAGATCTCCGTACTCATCCTCATCGTCAGAGTCACTCTTGAAACCAGCGACAGACGTGGTGACCGTCACGACATCTCCGAACTTAGACTGAGTGTGCTCGTCATCGAACGTCATCACGTTGGTTTCCTTCTGAAGACCACCGTCGTCGCTATCGTCGCCTTCCTCTTCTTCCACTTCGTCCTCTTCTTCCTCCTTCTTGTCGATGTTGAGCGACGCATACAGTTGCTTCTGCTCCTCACGGCGTTGCTTGCGCGCCTCAAGAAGCTTCTTCTTTTGCTTGAACGCCTCCATATCCAAGCCGAAGCGGCGTCGCTCTTGCTTGCGTTTCGAGAAACCAGTCAAGTACTCCCTGTGATCAAGAAGTCCGTGGAATTAGCATTTCAAAAGGTATGGGAGCACGCAGAGCAAGAACGTACTTGCGCTTCTCTGCATCAAATGTTACTACGAGCTTGGACTTCTTCTTCACGGACGCAGCGCGTTTCACGCCCGCGGGATGCGGCTTGTCGCGACCCATTCTTGTTGTCGTTGACGAGCTTGGTGGACTCCACCAACGAGTCAATCACGATGTACAGTAATTCTCTATTAAGTACGAATTGCCTCTGTCGAGAGTGTTGGTCGTTTTCGGTTTGGGGGCGCGAAAACGCAAGTTGAAGGGAAACGAGACGAGGAAATACGACGCGGAAGAAATGATGGCTCAGGATGTCGGCACGCCGGGCTCCAGCGGATCGCAGTCGGATCGGGATATGACGGATGAGATTCAAGAGCTGCGCAACTATATCGGTGATGTTCATTATCTCGTGGTTGCTGTTTGTCCTCGCGGGCCTCTCCTAATTCGCCGATGGCCCATGTAGTGGAGATGATGCAGGCCGAACTAGAGCTGATGGAGAAGGTGAAACAAACAGAGGACAACATCGACGTCGTAAACAATCGCATTGCCGCTGTCAAGGTGAGTGTGAAAGGCGTGCTGCACCCTGCGATCGATTGCTGAACAGAAATCAACATTGTAGGTTCAACTCGAGAGCGAGCGGGAACGCCACACGAAGGCGCAGGAGGCAATGTGCTCACAAATGACCCAGTTGAGCCTAGTTCAACAGAAGAAGACATGTACGTTTGGATAATTCTGTGACGAAGAGCTTCACTGAGCTCAACTTATTATGCAGTGTCCGAGTCGAAGCAAGCGCAAGTGAAACGTAAGAGCCTACTGTTCATTCGTCAACGAATTCATTCACACTGATCGCAACTTTACGCGATAGTTGCTGTAGAAAGACAAACGGCCGAGGCAGATGATATGCAAGCGGACTACACACTCATACGACAGTCGCTGCGCAATCTCGAGTTGCTGTTGAAGGAAAGGTCGAAGGAATGCAAGCACGCTCGCATGCTGCGAAGCCACCTCGAAGCCAAAATCGAACACTGTGAGATATCTGCGCGTAACTTGCTTGATCCGAACTCTAAACGTGGTAGCAGTGGAGGAGCAGATACTCAAAGGAGTCAGCGAGTGTGATCAGCTCATTGATGACAAGCTTCGTGTCCTCGCGAAGAAGAAGCACGTTCTCCAGTACTATTCTCAAGTCCAAACAGAGTCGCAGGAACTGCTTCGCCTCATTGAAGAACAAGAAAGAAAGCTGGTGGTGGCGCAAGAGGAACTGAAGAATCTCGATCGTACGATACACACAGCGGAAGAACAGGGATCGATTCAGAGATCTCACCTCGTAAGAGAGATCAAGGGACATCGTGCTGATGGCGGTGAGTTCAGAGCCCAAGACATCATCTGTTGACCTGATCTCATCTCGATATCAGCGGCAATGATGAAGAAACTCGAGGCAAAGCAAAAGAAGTTCCGCATGAAGACCAAGAACGAAATCTCGACCCTGAAGAGACGCGTCACCTTCCTTTCGACAGGCAAGTCCTTGCATGACGACCTCCACAGTTGTATGTGCTCGATGCGTCACTGATCTCCAACAAATGTTTTAGAACTTGAAAACAATCAGATCGCTGGCGAAGATATCCTCTCCTCGATACTTCAAGTGCGCGACCAACACGCTGAGCTCACGTCTCAGAAGCTCACCCTCGAAGCCAAAATGACTGAAATGGAGGTGCGTAAGGTGGCAACGTAAGATGTAGCGGGTTGTCTAACACCAGAAGATAGGTGGTGATTGCAAGTCTCCGTGATCAAATCGATACCTTAGATGCGAGCAACCAAGGATTCGATACAAGCAAAATGAAGCTCGATCTTGAGCGGATGAATGGAAGAGTGGATGCTGAGCTTCAAAATCTTCGTCTATTGAGGGTATGTTGCATTCCGGTGTTGTGTGCTTGAATGAATCTTACGTCTGTTCTGCTGCAGATCAAGCATGACAAACTGCGCGATGAGCACATGAAGGTACCGGGATCTCTTAACCACCGCTGCCGCTTCAACACTAAAACGGATTCTACAGGTTTGCGCGGCGACCGAGGAGCTCGAAAAACGCTTGGCTCGTGATATCGACGCTGCGACCAAGCATGAAATCCAAGAAGCAGTAAAGGCCAAGGCCGCTTTGACCATGGAGGTTGCAGCTGCGACCAAGCTCCTCGTTCAAACGAGGAACGCGAGCAGGACCCTCACAAAAAGCAACGACAACCAGCAAAAGCTACTCAAACAACTACAGAAAGAATCCCGCCAAGCTCTCAAAGCAACAGCAAACTCATCAATCCGCCTTCAAGAAGCCCAAGCAAAGCTTGTATTCGAGAAAAGTGCTTTGGAAACAGTCGAAGAAGTGGCGAAGGTATGTTGCTCGTCCTGTTTCATCCACGTCCCCAATACCTGACTCCGTCGATCTATTTCAGCATTCCAAGCGGTAAACTCTTCTCTTCGCTGCTTGCGCGGTAGTTCCGAAGCCTTTTGAGCACGTTGTACATGAAATAGGTATCAAGAGGAGCTCGACACAGCCAGAAGCGAGAACCAGAAACGGATGGACACTGTGACTACAGCACTTCACGAAGAAGAGAAGGCCATGGAGCTTGAATTTGCTGCCGAAGAAGAACGTTTAAAAGCTGAGCTCCAGAAATGGACGAAGATGGTGCGTGCTAGTCTTTCGACGGTTCTGACGTGGCGTTGAGTGACGATTGCAACGAAGGTGGAAGCAGTGCAGTGTCGACGTTGAAGTGAATGTGGTTCAACAGTGAATTCTCCTCTAAGTACGATAACTTCATTCTCTGCCAAGAAGAAAGAGGCAAAAAGCAAGTCCAAAAAAAGTGGCACCGCATTGCTGTCTGACCTTTCCACCACAGCGAACGACGAGCGGACAGAGCACACGCCCACCGCGCGCGTCACGTCACCAAGTCAAGTTTCTTTGCACGTGCAGAACGGAAGATGGGAAACTCAGAATCGCGTGCGACTGGGCAAAAGAGCGGCAACGATGACGAAGCACTTGACGCTAACCGGAGCGAAGATGAGACGCGCCATTCTATGCCTGATGCCTCGGGGATCGAAGTGCCAAGTGCGCAGCCAAGTGAAGGGCCGTCTCGGCGGCACTCTGTGTCTGCGCCATCGTCGCGAGATTCCTCAATGACAAAGAGGAACCGACCGTCAAACGCAGGGTCACGGGGTGATACGAACGGAGCAAACGGCGGGGCGAATAGAAGCGGGAACGCTCAAGGCGCTACAGTGGAAGCTGGAGGCATCGAGCGTGGCCAGCAAGCGACAGAAGACCAAGCGAATCAACTCGGCTATTGGTACTTGATCAAGAACGGCTACACCGAGCTCGTCAACCTGATCATTCGACCGCCTCGGGCAGCGTACGCACTCGAAGAACTTGGACCATCCTCATTCACTTTCTCAGGGCGAGAGTACGAGCGAAAAGATTTCACGGTCGTCAACGACCGCCAGCAAACGCTTCACTGCTCCCACTGGCTGCCAGTGCAAACGTCGATCAATGGCGTCAACGAGTTTCCATGTCTGATCTACCTCCATGGCAACTCATCCTGTCGGCTCGAGTCGTTGTCGGTGCTTCGTACGTGCTTGGCATCCGGACTCACAGTGGTTGCATTCGACTGCGCGGGGTGTGGCAAGTCGGATGGCGAGTACATCTCACTCGGATACTACGAGCGAGACGATCTCCAGTGCGTGACTCAGTATTTGCGCGAGCATGCCAAGGTGTCGACAGTCGGTCTGTGGGGAAGAAGCATGGGGGCCGCCACTGCGCTTCTCCATGCAGATCGCGACCCAAGTATTGCGGGTATCATCGTCGATAGTGCGTTCACGAACCTCGAGCAACTGGTCACGGAAATCGTCGAACGAGGCAGACAAGAAGGTCTCACGATCCCAGGCTTCGTGGTCAAGATCGTGATGAAGTTTATTCGAAGTTCTGTCCAGAAGCGAGCCAACTTCGATCTACGAAGCCTCGCGCCAATCGACCACGCCGCGATTTCGTTCGTACCCGCGTTGTTTGTCGCCGCAAACGGAGACGACTTCATCGGCCCACACCACAGCGACCAGATCTTTGCCAAGTATGCGGGCGACAAGAACATCATCAAAGTCGCCGGTGACCACAACAGCATCCGGCCCCAGTTCTTGCTCGATTCGGCGGGTATCTTCTTGCAGACAGCACTTCATGTGGACCCTCGATTGCTCCCCGACTCGACACTTCTAGGAGGAACGCGTGGTGGTAGGACGCCTCCATGGGTGACCAAGGGCAAAGGTTCGTCGACAGCAACCCGGCTGATGATGATGGATCTAGAGGCGGCGCTCCACGCGGGTCCAAACGCGTCCGCGCAGATCCCCAAGACCCCATGGGCGTGCCCGACGTGCACGTTTGTGAACCATCCTTTCAAGCTCCATGTAAGTGTGTTGCTGTTTGTATTCTACTACGTAGTATTTTAGCACCGGCCAAGTTCGACCTGACTGACGTGTTCATTCATGATTTATAAATGCAGTGCGAGATGTGCCAGACGCGATTCAAGTTGTTTGACCAGAACGGATCGGTGCCAGCGTCCCCGGCGGCGTGCAACTCGTCGCCCTCGTCGGTTGGCCGCTCCTCGCTCAACTCTGAATCCGACTACAGTATCGACTCCAGCCTGCTCTCCAGCGCACCACCGTCCACTGGTAATCGAGCTGTCTAGACGCTCGCCAGCCGCCGTGTTCGTTATTTAATTCCGCTGAATCATCGCGAGCAGCAGCAACCTCGTCCTCGACTCGACAGCATGCCACGGCTGGGTGAGTGACCGGTACTGCGTGAGGACTCGTAGCTTTTTTCTTTGCTCGCAGGATGCTGTTTCGTGAATGCAATAGAGTATGCAAGAAACAAAAAAAAGAGAGAGCACGGCTCCGGTACCGTCGGGGTAAATTGGAACGGCGGCCGCGGAACCCGCCTCGCTCGCCGAACGCCTCCCGCCACCCTCTCTTCGTCAGAGTGCGCGCGACGCCCGCTGCGGGTTCCGCGTCGCCCATTTCTTTAATGGACATTGCTGAAGAGAGATCAACGCCTCGACCTTGCGGTCTGGGAGATCCCGCTACGTCGAACTACGGTCGCCGCACACCGCTTAGTAGGTGTGGCCGGCCGAGGTCTTCTTCTTCTCGCCGAGCTCGAAGTGCTTGGTACGCTTGATCGGGAGCTGCTTCTTCGCCTTGCACTCCTTGCACTCCATGCGAAGCACAATCTTCTTGGTGGTCTTGGCCTTCTTGTGGAAGACTGGCTTGGTCTGACCACCGAAACCCTTCTGCTTGGCCTTGTAACGACGAGCACCCTGCGCGTACTTGGAGGCCTTGCCCGACTTGTACTGCGAGATCTTGTGCACCGTGTGCTTCTGGCACTTCTTGCCCTTGCAGAAGGTGCGGCGTTCCTTTGGCATGTTCACCATGGTTGCTAGTTTCTAGTTGACAGACACAACAGCGTGAGTATCTCTGCATCAGGATACATACGTAGCGGCGCGCAGCGTGGGCTGGTAAGTGTGTGTGTGTGTATGTGTGTGTCTGTCTGTACGTGAGGAGAAATCGATTTACGATATCCGAACACGAGAATCGACAGGATACACGACCAGAATCAATCTCGAATCCACACGGCTTCCACGATTCCACAGACGCGTCGGCTGCTGACAGCTCATGATTCGGTGGTTGTTGATGTGCTACGGCAAGCGCTGATCGGCGCGGTAGTGCTTTTCGAGATCCCAGCCCGACCCGTGACTCGAAGCGCTCTGTACTGGTTCACTGTCGCGACTGTTTCGCCCATTTTCCATGGGCCTGCTTCCCCCGTTACACTGGTTGGATCCGTCAGCGCGCGTTGTCTCCCTCCCTTTCCTCGCACTCCGGTACGCGGACACACATACACACACGACAGCGACACGCCGGGCCAGAGAGGCAGCCATTCTTACCTCTCTTCTAGTCCGATTTCCGAAATCACTCGAGCAATGTCAGTGAGCCCCACAGTCAATTGCACTTGGCGTTGAGAACCAATGGTTTGCCACCGCCACACAGACCCAAGTGGAGTGCACGTAAAAAGCCGGTGAGGCGAACCCACCCTGTTTTGGCACATTGTGTAATTACTCGTGACAAAAGTAGCAACATGAAGTGATAATATGATGAAGTAATGAACGGTTTATCGTAAAAAATTAGAAGCACGTTAACCAGAAATATCGGTAGCACTAGGATCACGTCCCCAATGGGGACTCCCCATGCCTTACAATTACTAGTACTGCTAGTCCGGGTACGCACTGCACCGTGGTTCTGAAGATGCCTCGGATGCTCCATGTTTCCAATCTTCATGATGTATTCTTGTGTAGGTATGGGCCTCTCGATATTTCACGCATACGTTGTCGCTCGATTCCGTCGCGAGCATGAAGACGAGTTTATACTCGTGGGGACGTGTCATCGACGACAAGTTGAGAGCCTCACGGTGGTACATCTCGACCAAGATGTTGCCCACTACACCGATCACCAGGCCATGGCCACATGCATCTGTGAGTCTTCAGCGGAAGCAGCCGAGCAGGGACAGCAACTGATCACATTCCTCGATGGCGCACCACAGTGCATGTGGAACGACGGAGCGCAGGTCGTGTTCGCTAGTGTCGAAGATGGATGGGTCAAGTATCTA
>JAADXF010000540.1:0-16204 GCA_023337575.1 Pythium chondricola | reverse complement strand
TTGGCGCCATTTTGTTTGGTTCTGTTGCCGGTCATGAAAAAGTATCGCAGGTTTCCCCTGGATTCGTACTTAGTGAAATATAGCAAATCAGAATCGTTGCAATGGCGTGATTGGCTAATATCGGCTCTACTAAACCGATCAAAACTCTACTAAACTGGCCATTTACCTTATCCGAAACGCTGTTGCTTTCTTGCATACTTTAGTCCACTGAGTTGCGTTGGTCGATTCTGTAGCCGCACGCCCACTTCTCATGGTTGCCTCGGTGCATGTTCCGAGTGTACAGTACTAGTCTACTAGATCACGTTTGGAACAAGTTCGCCACGATGAGCAGGCACACCATTGAAGCTGTTGGTCTGCACCACAAAGAATCCTGAGTCCCTTCGTGGTGAAGGTATCTTCCATCACGACTTCTTCAAGATCTAATACAGTAGTAACAGAGATGCGCTTCCTAGGGTTGTGACCGCTTGATGCTCGAGGCGTCGTGCGCTTATGTGCGGTATATCCACAGCTCATCACAGCGGTTGTGGGGTGGGGTGGCCGCCGTCTCGATCTAATGACGACACCAGTGGTGATCTCAGCTATTAATAATAGAGCAGCTCTATTAGCTGGGATCAGTGATCCCTGGTACTACAGTGTAGTAGTACCATGGATAACTGAGCACCGTACTACCAGGACCACCACTTGTGTGACCGAGCAGCTGTAGTTTAAACAGGGCCACACGATCCACGAATTCAGCTAACACCCATCAAATGAGTGGAACGCCGCACTCAGAATCTGGTTGCAGCCAGCCCCTTGGCACGTGGATCCGCTGGTGGGATGGCCACACAGCACAAGACGGTCTTGTAGACCCCCATAACGGTACGATCACATGAATTGATTGCCAGCATTGCGTGATTTTGGACCTCTCATTCGACATTCGTGCCATCGACGTTGGTGCAGCTGGCTGGGAAGGGCTCACCACTCACACGACCGCTAGTGTCTTCAAGTTGAACAAAATGTAATGTTAGATCGGAAAGTTGAAGCCGCATTTCCAGCAGCTATGTCGTGCGTTCGTGTGAAGAACATTCGCGACGAAAACGACTGCACATACACTCTGTCGCGTGCTGGATGCTTTAGAGGCATGAAAGAGCAATCCTACTAAATGGTGTTGGTTTTAACGTTAAAACGCGTGTACTACGTAGTATGTGTGTGGCGTGTCTGAATGAATGCGTGTGAGATAGGATGTCGCGAAGATTCGCGTCGATTCGGCCCGCGTCGATCGCTCTCCTTGAGGATTCTGGGTATGCATTATCATGATCAGCATGGAATAGACATCATGGATACAGTACGCGTCTGTGCGCTACAGATCTACATGTAGTGTAGTGGGGTGATTTGTTGAACTCGCGTGCGATCTGGTTGAAATCATCCACCCCGTCGTCATCCAGGAGCTCACCTAGATACTCTAGGTCTTGGTCTCTCAATGTAGGTAGCATGGTGCCATCATGGCTTGGCAGTTCTTGCTGGGCATAGTCTCCCTACTGCTGCCCTTCAAACACAAATGAATGTGACAGCGGTGTGCCGTTGCCACTCGGTGATCAATTAATCGCTGGTTTTGATTCGCTTGCTTCCGGTGGATTTCGCACAATCGATGGATACCGCCGATGCGCTTGATGCTTCGAACGTTCGAGCCGTACTTACTCGGGTACAGGCAGCGCAACTCTTCGGGTACCTCGCCGCCGTGCTCATTGATGTGCTGCACCGCTGCCACCAGTGCAGCTTCCTGGGTATCGCTGAGTTCCATCTCGTTGTGGATTGTTCGCCAAGATGTGGAATGCCTTGTTCGTTCGTATCTGCGGTGCTGTTGGAGCGATGCGTGCTATTGTACCACGGAGACTTGAATCGACACCGAATGGATACCAGTGCATTATATATTTGCTCTACGCATGGCTACATTTGTGTGGGATACAAATTTTGTGTCCCACACAAATGTAGCCATGCGTCGAGCTCGTTCGCGAAGGTCAACACAGAGACTCTCACTGCTGACACAGAAACGTATCCATTCGCACCGACGCGAGGAGGCACGTGACATCATACGCTTGACTAACGAGAGCTACAGCAGGTTAGTGTCACCTCAAGGATTTTTTGTATCGATCTGTGTCGCAACAAGCGATTACAGTCGCGACCCACTCTCTCATCCTGGGTGCTCAGACCCACCGAACTCGCCTCCGAAAGATGACCAAGCAACACGCGTGTAGATGTGTTCCAAATGCACATTATGTTCAGCTGCGACGTGTAAAATTCTGGGAGATTATTTTTTGGGCCCCCAGGGGTCATGGCCCCGCCCCATTGGCCCCGGTATAAGGTCTTACGGGTACTATATATAACGAACACTGCGTAAAATACCGATAATGTCTACTACTTCAGTACCGGTAATGTGTCACGTTGTGTAACCCTCCTTGGTGCCACAAAGTAAATCTCGGTGCTCGAATAACTTAGATTCGCATAGGTTAACACACAGTGGATCGCAATCCAAACCTGTGTCTAAGTTCTTTTCCTGCGCGAGGCGTGATCACAAACCGGCCTCCGGAGCGAAGCGGAGGATGGTCGGCCATCGTAGCGGAGCGGAGGTCGGCCCGGTTTGTGACACACGTAGCGCCACGCGTACCGACGGCGATTTGATGTCCCTCCAAGGACCATGTGGAATTTTACTTGGTCAGGAACACAGTATGCGAAAATGATTTACTTAAGGAATCTGAGTATTTTTACTTATTTAAGAAATTGCTCATGTGATATAATATATTATGGTACAGTGTACTACCAGAATGGTTATAGCGGTTACGGTTGGTTACAGGACTCTCAATACTAGGGCCACGGTAAATTACCGACAGAGGCTGGGCCAAGCGTCAAAACCCGGGTCTACGGCGGGGCCAACCCATGGGGCCGGGGCCGGTTTGGGGCCCCAAAAAAAGGTTACCAAAATTCTTACTACTTTTGTGTTCAAAATAAGGAGGGTCTTCATAGATACTTGATCACTTGAATCGATGCATGTGACTTGTTTTTGTGGCTCGCTGCGCACTCAGTTCTCGCTCTTTTGGGAGAACAGACGCATCGCCTGGTACGGCTGCAGCGCCATGGCATCGTCGGAACTTGCGGACGCGAACAGCATCGATAGCCATTCGACGTCTTCTTCAGTCAGTGTATTGGGTGCGTTCAGCGGCTCGGGTGCCGTGAGGTGAACGGTCTGCATCTGCTGCTGAGAGAATGCTGCCGTATCGTCGAGGATGGCGGACATCCAGGACTCCCATCCCTCTTGGAGGGCGGTCTCGGTCTCGTTCGTGTAATCGAGTGGGTACGGCGTAGTGCGCATCTGCGCGCGGGCGAGGCGTCTCTTCAACTGGAGACGACGTTGGTTGTCATTCGCTTTGATGCGGTGATGCTGGCACAGACGGTGGAGCTTGCCGTTCGTCTTCTTGGCGCGTGGATTGAGGCAAACTTTGCCAGTGTACTTGCACTGCCACGGCTCGGGTGGCTGTTGTGTGGCGTGGTCATGTGAGGAAGCGCTGGGTGTCCGCGATTCAGTGCTCGAGGCGTCGTCGGAGTCAGAGTCACGCGTGCAGTTGATGTTGAACATACAAACGTGGTGCTGGGGAGGCGGGGAGGCGTTCGGTTCAAAAATGGGATCTGCGAGTCGGAGCGGCGCTGTGTCACTCGCTGCTGCGTCGGCTCAAAGAGGGAGTGAGTGATGTTCGCTGTTCACGCGCGCGACTCTGTCTGTGCTGTGTGCTGAGTGCTGTTGATGGAGTTGTGCTGTGGCCTACGAGCTCGCGCTGTGACGACGCGGTGTCGGCTGTTGCTGTCGGAGGCGAATCGCTGTGTGATGGAAACTGAGTGTGCTTTGCGCCCCAAGCAGGCGCTCGCCTTGTGCTCTGTAGCGCCCATGGGGACGTTGCGATCTTGCGCAGATCCTGCCACCGACAGGAGCCATGTTGGGCTGCCAAGAGGGATGTCTCGGTGGTGGATGGGTTCGTCGTGGGCGACTCCTTCGCCAGCTGGTTGTAATATAACCGTGATATATGCATATTCCAGAATAGTTTGAGCACACTTCCTGATGTTCAGAAATATATATTGCATAGAAGTTGGATTATTAATGGATAATCCGTAAACTTCCAATGCGACAAAGTCGGCGAAAAAATCCTAGTATAGTGAAATCAAGTGTTTTGCGTTGGGAGGGTTTCCAGGATTGTGAATATTTTCTGGCGGGGTTCCTTGAGCGGATCACCAAGACATGTCGACTCGAGCATCCTCGCTGGGTAGGTGGTATCTCTTTTCTGAAACCTTGAGACAATGCAGCCATTCCAATACGCACCATGCATGTCCACGTGAAGATATCAGCGTATGTAACGAGCGGGTGGCTCTCGACGATGCACCTTTGGCGCGGGCTTCAGGTTGTGTACCTAGGGTCAGGCTCTCTACCGGTACGACGCTCCTGTGTCTAGACAGCGTTAACAATCCGTGGAGACGGAGTTGTTCGCCATGCACACCGTCGATGACTGTAGCAGCTCGCCTGCTTCAGCAGGATGCAGCGCATGGGTGTTGTCAGTTGGCTGTGAGACCTCGTCGTGTGAATTCCATAATCAATGCTGTTTCATGGCGAGGCGGGATATTTGTAGGGTACGAAGTATACAATGGCACGAGATAGATGAAAGGCCACGTTGGACCGCCGCAGCTACCAATATACTGTACACTTCATTGGCTATGGCTAGCTCTTGAGATTTACCCAGCGATATGGCAAACTTCATTCGTGCCAGCTCACACATGTGAGTCTGAGAAGTCGTGCATTACAGCCACAGCGTTCAGTAGTGTCGCTACACTTCTTATTCTGCAGGAGTCGACAAGCCGTATAGCCAGCCACACGACCAAGAGTATCCATCGAGGTCCCAGAGATCTCAGCATCGCAAGATCACCTGGCCTCCACTTCGAGGACCAGCACGGTCCAATTCTAGCCATCCAATGGGTTTTACTCCCTATTTGTCGAGATCCGTCTGATCGACCAAATAGAACCGAATTATGACCAATGGTTGCCCATTTTGGCGATATCAAAGTTGCCTATTGTTGAGAATGCTTTAGCATCTCTCCATCGAGATCTCGGCGGAAGCCGGAGCATCGGCGTGAAAGATTGTTTCTGCTGTACTACGTAGTATGATCGCACCACGATAGGGATAAACACGATGCACATTGGAGCAGCATAGGATGAACAGTCAACGCCTCGAAGTTGAAGGAACCGAGTTGGTGATCAAGAAGGCGCAGGTGTCGAGCGCCGTATCTGTATAGCTCGTGCAGCACTGACAACGTCACGATTCGCATGACGCCGAACAGAGAGTTTCTGACGCCTCGTACAAGACCAACGTAGACGAATGATATCGGTACATTTCAGAGCCGCCGGCTCCTTTTCTATTGTGTCAAGAACTGGCTGCAGGTTGTGTGGCGAGGTTCCCGGAGAGTACCAGACCTAAAATGAGCGAGTCGTTGTTGCGCAGCAGCACAAACTGCGGTTGCTGAGTCACGGTTTCCGAAGCTAGCGACTCTTGTGTGTTGTTGAGGTTGTTGGCGATATTGTAGCGCTGCTGAGCCACTGAACACAGTAGACGCTGGTGTGCTTCCAGCCGACTCGTCATCGCAGTCGCTTGATGGCGATGACGTACGCAGAACCGATCAAGCGTGCCGTCCGCCTTCAGCGCTCGCACGTTGTGACAGGAGCTGCCTCGGAAGCGGCACTTGGTCTCGTAGCATTTCTTGACCGCGACGGAGCACTTCATGGCGAGAGACGCTTGCTTGATGGAGCTCACAGCCGTCGAGTTTGGTTATGACCCAAGACAAGACAAGCTTCCCCTCCACGCGTGTGCAGAAGCTCGCATCACATTCAGATCGTTTGCAATAGGTTGCCGCACCGACGACATCGGCAAAATGACTGGCCATCATGCCATCGAGTGGCTGCGAAACCTAGAAGGAAGCACCTGCAAACACTCGGAGCATGACACGCGTTGCTGGCGTCATTGAAGTTTGCTGGATTTTGTTCCAGCAAACCATCGCTGATTTGTGTTGGGTTCACGAATCCATTGGATTTTTGAGACATTCGGTTCGTTCCTTTGGGAACAGTTTGTATCCTCATTCATTATTGGAGGGTGTGCATGGTGAAACCTACCCAGTAATGGGTCGTGCTGGTCCGATTTCACGAATCATACAGATTTTAAGAGGTCATGAACCCATCTCAACTTTAGTGTGATTTTTGATAGAGACGCCAGCATGTGAGCTGTGTTTTCTTTTGTTGTGATCCGAAATTGGTGACGGTATTCATGCTGCTGTGATAGTCAGCAGCGTGCGCTGGCTTGTGAACCTACAGTAGTGGCGACGGGATCCATGGCATTTCGTGGTATGTATCACGATGGTGCTTGATATGAAGCACGCCTTGGCGCTGCACGTAGTCAGAGAATCATCGCTGCGGGTTTGCATGAGCGACGTGAGCTGGGCCACTTGGTTACACGGATAGTTGGTCTTGCTCGAAGAGCAGATTGAAAAGGTTGTCCAGATCGTCGAGAGGGAGCACCTCAAACGGCACGTGCTCGTCCACGGACTCGAGCATCGCTTGCGCCGTTTGCAGATCTGGGAGCAGGTCTGCTGACCACGTCAGGTTTGGCTCTGGCAGCAAGTCGAGGACCTGGTACGGTGTGAATCGTTGTTGTGCGCGGCGGCGGCTCTGGGAACGACGCTGGTTCTGGTTCGCGCGCATGCGATGCATCTGGCACAGGTGGTGCAGCATACCATCGAGCTTGACGGCGCGAACGTTGGTGCATGTGCGGTGGCGGTATCGGCAGAGCAAGGTGGCATCCGCGAGGCAGAGGTCTTGCGGCGATTGGAAAGTCGCGTCTTGGGCGTTGTTTCCCACTGCGTTCAAGATGTCAAAGGCGAGGGTGTGCATACTCCGGAGAGCGCTGGGCTGGTAGTGTTGCTTGTGGTCTGCTGTGCGAAAATTGGCGAGTGGCCACTTTTCCGATCTCGTGCACGGGCGTGTGACTCGTCGTTCCAAGGGGAGCCATCTTGTGGTGGTACTCTGTTCATCGTGTACGTAATCCACGACACGTGAGGAGGGCGCAGTGGCGGTCGCTGTAGCTTCTTCAACCCAAGAAAGAAGATCCGACTCTCGGACGCATGCAGGCGGTCAGTTGAAGAACAACGTTCGCGTCGGCCGTGGCACCAGCGTGATTAAATTCGTTCATGTCGATCACCCAAGATTCGCTTCACGATGTCGAAGAATCTTGGGTCACTAAAAAGAACACCATACACATCACACTCGAGTGTGGGTCCACCATCATTCTCGCTCGTCAACAAGGGAGCTTTTGGTGGAAAGCGTGCCACATCGTGACCGAATCACGCGGCAGATTCGAGCAGATTCGAGCAGATTCCGACGGTGGAATGCGCCATGAAGAGCCCCCCACTGACGCCATGTTCTCCGTGTTACAGTAGCCGCGTGGAAGTGCATTCGATGCTCCTATGGTACAGTGTACAGGTACTGTACAGGAGATACCTCTTCGCTCACGCACACGCCAGGCTCCCACACACGCATGCAGATCTACGGTATCGGTTGGCGTCGTGGGGACCAGTACGAGCATGCGGTACAATACTGTATCAGCTGCCGTGGCACGTTGGGCTGGTCGGAAAATGGGTGCACCCACGCGTGTCAATTGGTGTGGATTCTGAAGCAATTCAGGCAGTGCTGTCCACTGAGAGCTGGCACTTGCGTGGCAACTGGACCCTTGAACCTTTCTCAATGAACGAGGGGGAACACCGCAAGTCGGATGGGTGCGTCGCTTGTGGTATTATGCGAAGCAATCGATATCATTGTGTGCGATCGTCGTAGAGGATCGGAAGCTGCCTCCGACGGAGACAGTATGGTTGCTCTAGCAACACATGCCGTCTTTGGATCCTTCAATCTTCATGCCTTCGCCATGGGGACGACACAAAAGCTCGGGTTGCAATCAATGGAAGTCATGCTTTAGACACCGACACTAATACGTATAGGCAAGTGCTGAGCACGGTGTTGGTATTTTCTCGTCAACTTGATTCAGAAATCTGAGAAACTTGAAAAAAATGTTCTTGAAATTTGCACTTTGTGACATGCACACAAAAATTTTAGTGGAATCATCTCGTGGAAAACTGCAT
Organism: Pythium chondricola; assembly: GCA_023337575.1. Classification (NCBI taxonomy): domain Eukaryota; phylum Oomycota; class Peronosporomycetes; order Pythiales; family Pythiaceae; genus Pythium; species Pythium chondricola. The sequence continues at coordinate 8,008 of JAADXF010000540.1, read as the reverse complement.
TATGTTGGTTGCAAATGCATATTTACGCAATTTTGTGAAATATGAGTGGTGTGGACCACCCTCAATATGTGACGTGTGAAGGGGTCATGGTAGCCTACCATTGGTAGGTCGTTTCCGGCGAGTTGGAGGCTTGGAGCCACTCGTCGATGTCGGGAAAAGCCGCGTCGTTCTCAAAGTACTTGACGAAAAGCTCTCAAGATCGATTGAGAGCAGGTCATCCCAGCCTGTCAGATCTGGCAGCTGAGACTCGTCATTTCCCTCTGTCTGTTTTGCCCAATGCCTTGCTCGACGACGTCGCTGCCATGTTCGCTGGTTTCGGTTGGCCAGATCTCGGTGGTACTCGCAGAGACCGTGTAGGTCCCCGTTTTGCTTGATTGCACGTGGCTGTCGACAGATCGAACCACGATACGTGCATCGCTGGATCAAGTACAATTTGTCGAGGTCGGCTGTAGAAGGAACTTGCTTGAAGTCCACGGATGTCGGTGACCCACTTGGCTGGATCCACATCTGGAAGCTCGTAGGAAGCATCTAATGTGCACGGAGGAGATTGTAAACTGCGCTTCATAGAGCTGTCGACACCTTGCTGTCTCCATCACCACACTTGCATCGAGTCGAGATTACACGACCACCTCGCAATCGCATGCACTCACCAACTATTGACCATCACTCCTATTGCAATCGCAGTTTGCAAGCAACCGTGGCACGGATCACTAGTAATGGTGATTTACCATCCGTTGTTGCTGCAGTGCGCTTACAGACCTCGATACTCTGCATCCACACGCGATCCTATTCGTGGCCCGGGCGGGTGTTCTCAGGCCACGACTGGGGTAGAATAGAGAGGATCGCGCTGGCATTTGACATGGTGTGTGTCAAGATGATGGCACACATAGTGATGTCACTGAAGCGGGGATGAGATCTCACCCACTCACGCCTACAATCCGAACCTACGCGATCGCTGCGGCCAAGTTCCGAATGCCCTCTACTCATAGGGGAAAACGCACCTGCCTGTCTGAAAATACCCCAGCGTGGCCCAGAGCCTGCGCGCCTTTGGCGCCATCTTGAGCCGCGATCCATCGGTATATATATAGCCGGGTATTATTACCCGTACACACTTCAACCACATCACTGGATGGAAGGTCTTATCGGCGAGCTATTGTGTCACAAAGCGTGTGGGATCGCGTCAACCAACAGCGTCTTCATTTAAAAGCGAAGACCAAGGACACTACGTACTCAAATGAATAAGACACTTTACCGGTCCTGCTATGTACGGCTGTACGTATATTTTTGCCTGGGATCGCCGGGTCAGACAGGGGCTTCTTTACGTGGCACACACTGGATCCAATCCTAGCCGTAGCCGACGACGGCAGCGTGGCTTTGCTCTGCCTGCTCTCTCCATGCATGACGCACTTTGCGTGCATCAACGGAAGACGCACGGCATTCATTTTGAACGGCGTTGCCTTGATCGCTTGCGAGAATGCACACGCAGGACGACCTCGAGAATGAGTTCCTCAACATCGCCGACTACTTTGCCGCAACTAACAACGACGACGGTAAGAATGGGAATGGCGATTCCCCTTGAAACAGTCGGCTGATTCTGACCCATCGTTCTGTACAGATATCTGGTCAAACACGAGCCAAGGCATGGACAGCCGACAGGACGGCAATGACGATGACGACTTGCTAGAGCAACTCCATGTCTCTGGAAGCGGGGACGCAAATGCCACGCGAGGTTCTTCTGTTTCTCCACGAAGGACACAGACGATAAAGAAAGAAATGACACCAGAGCACTCGCAGGACGGCGACGATGAATGCGAACACTGCGGGTGTGGAGACGACGAGGACGAGGACAGTGGAGCTGACTCGAAGCTTGAGATCAAGACGGACGACCACCGTGACGCCGAGGCCGTGGGTACAAGTGGCCCTGGCAGTATGGACTTGTTAGACGATGGCACGTGGCTCGATTTCGATCCACAAGAAGACACGGGCGCTGCACTCACTTCGCCAACGTTGATGCAGCGGTTCGCACTGGAGCACAAGAATGATACAATCGACGAGCGCATGGATGACGGGATTCTCTGCGAAGAAGACGCGGACGGTCTTCTCCTTGGCGATGACATGGACGATCTACCATCGTTTACAGATGCGGACGTTGCGGCGCTCGTCGCCAGCAACACCTGCTCAAACACTGGCATGCTCACGGTGTCCACCTCCTCATCTTCCAACTCCAGTGGCGTCCACGATGCGATGCCTCGTAGTGTGCTGTCCCCTGCAGCTCCTCGCGTTGCGCCGCTGTCATCGCCAAGCACGTTCGGCGGCCACGGTAGCAACTCGGTGTTTGTATCGGACCAGGACATCCCTGACATGGTCAACCTTTTCAGCTCCATGTACTCGCCCACTGAGGCGTCGCGACTCCAGCAACAACAGCACCAGCACCAGCACCAGCATCAACACGTCAGCCACAACAGCAGCCACCACCTTCACCAGCACCAAAACCACCAACCGCCACTCAGCATCATGGTTCCGACGCAGCAAATGCTCAACGCCATGTACCCTTTCGCCAACACGGCGCTCTCGCCAACGCCGCAGCCATCCAGCCACACCAACACATCCCTGCACCATTCAACCTCCGCACCACCAGCACCACTGCAAGCCAATCAATTCGAATTCTTCACCCCACCAGGTGTGACCAACAACCGTGTCCTGGACGCCAACACCGTCTTCCTCAGTCCACACTTGCTCTCCCCTTATACCAAGAGCACCTCCGTCTTCCACACTGGTGCACCTAGGTCCACGATGCCTCCACCGCACCAACTACACACTGCGACAGCAGCCGCTGTCGCATTGGCCAACTCCAACACCATGCGCAAGATGCAAAAAAACACGTACGGCGTGCCCATCGCACCGATGCAGCGGTCGATTTTGACCGATGCCTCGCTGCCCCTCAAGCCCAAGCTCGTGACAGCCACCGCCACGTCGGCCACGACCATCGCCGCCACGTTCGGCAGCTCCACCAAGGTGGCCAAGATCTCGATCACGCCCGACATCTCGGACTTCAAGCTCGTTCAGATCTTCCACAACTTCTGCGACCCGGTGACCAAGGTGGTCACGCTCCCGCGCTTCCACCAGTTGCTCCAGTGCCACGCCGTCAAAGACGACCACGCCACCACGGCACAGGCAGCGCAGGCCGCCATCGCCAAGGCCAACAGCAGCACTACCAACAGTACCACGAAAGCGGGTACAACCAGTGCAAGCTCAACAGCCAGCAGTAGTAGCGAGCCGACGGCCGAGACGCAGGCACTCTTCAAGATATTGGACAAGAAAAATTGCGGCTTCCTGGACCTCGAGTGCTTTATGAACTCGTTCCAGATCTGCAACCGGTGCACGGAGGCCAAGCGACGCGTGCACTCGGCCATGTGCGCTGCACAGGGCCAGTCGTGTGTATCCACGGCACTGGAGCGGCAGCTCATGGAGGACGTCGCGCCGGTGATCGTGCGTGTCGTGCCTACAAGTTTTGAAGGCGCCAAGGTCAAGAGCTGTGAACACTACCAGTGGACGTGGTGTGAAGGCTTTGACAAGACGGGTAACGAGAAGTGCAAAGGCACGAACCGCCACGACAAGTGCCCAAAGTACCTGGCCAACTGCACGCTGTGGAAACACAAGCTGCCACCCAAGAACCGCAAGTCCAAGATCTTTGAAAACATCGAGTCGCCGTCCAAGAAATTTAAACACTTTGCCTAGAGATCCAATACAGCACGATGATGGATACGATGCCGTGTTTCTACTGCTGGGGCCCCATCGTGGTCACTGAACAGCTCAGCTCGATCGTCGGGATCTTGGAGTCAGCATCTTTTGCATCGGAAATGTTGCCCCTGTACTTGGCGTAGGTCGAGTGGGCGGTGGCTCTGGCTGTGACGCAGAACTCGAGCGGCTGGTGGTTCGAGTCGGTGAGCTCCACGGATTGTTCGCCCTTGAAGCTGGAGAATCTGCATACACGTGTCAGTTCGCAAACGTACCAAGCCAAGCTGCCCACGGCCACTTACGTCCACCATTTCTTGATCAGCTTGCATTCAGCTTCGGCACGTAACGTCGTCGCGTTGGTCCACATGTCCTTGTGTACATCAAACCGGCACGATTTCTCTTGGTTGCCTGCTGGCATCTCCATCTCTCCTTCGAGGACGCACCCCTCGGTTTGATCGTCGTGGGCTGGAGGATCAAGCCAGAGTTTGTACTTGACTCGCACACATCCTATCCCTGGTTCGGAGGACTGTCTGGCACTGGGTGGGATGCGGACGGTAAACTTCCTGGCCACCGTATCATCGCAAGGCCACCCTGGCCAAGCTCGTGGCTTCTCGTCACTCCCATCACGCTTTGCCCAATACGGAGCGCCATTTTCATCCCGTTTGAACGTGACCTTCGAAAACTCGACGATCGCAGCGTCGTTTTTCAGGTCGACCACCTCACCCACTTTTCGCAGACCGTCCTGGCTGTCACGTCGCTCCGTTTTCTCGTCACCCTGGTAGCACGGATTCACGTTCGCATAGTTTCGCAGATCCAGCGACTTGAACAGCTTCCGGATCACTGCGCCTTCGTCCGCTTTCGCCCCGATGCCTGCCAGGGCACCCAAAATCAGCTTCCAAGATCTCGCTGTGAGTGAGAGATATGCAGCGCAATCGTACCTTCGGCAAGCTCCTCTCCAATGCATGGTACGCACCTGCTCACTGTCTTGATCAGCTACGTACGTCGCACGTTTCACATATCGTGAGATCCACGAGGATGTCGTTGGTTTTCACACACAAGACTTACCTTGGCAGCGCGAGGATACTTTGCCAGTTGATGGGATAAACTCATCTCGATCGCACCATGGACGCAGTCACCGGAGACCTCGCAGAGGATGAACAGCTCCAACTTGGGACAGACTCGATGCGGATGATACCGCGCACGCCACAGCGCTGGCAGTGCGGCATCGTGTTGAGTGCGATCAATGGTTTCGCGGCGCCTCTCGATAAAGGCAGCGTACTCCCACTTCTGGCGCTCGCCTGATGTCCACCACTTTATGGAGGTGTACCACGTGAAGTCGAGTGACTGCCACGCTTTATCCTTCATGCGAAGCTCCATGCCTTCTTCGTTGGGCGGGCGCACTTCTGCGAGAATCTCTACATAGTCCTTGCCCACGAGCTCCGTTGTCGAGACCTGACGCTTCACTTGAAGATTATCGTACATGTCGCTCAGCAGCTTCTCCATCGCCGTGACGAAATACGAAAGCACTTCCCATGTGCGCTGCTTGTCGGAAGTGGTCACCGAAATATGGATCCAGTTGTATGGCCGGAGGGTATGGGTACTCGCCTCGCCACGGGACTTGATCCGGACATCGAATTCTTCATCAAGGACACACTGGGCGCGGGTAGCGTTGTGGACCCAGATTGCTTCAGCCCGTGTGATGGATCGCGCTGCCGCCACGAACTTTATGTACAACGACCTCGCCACAAACGGGGGGAGCGCTCCATATCTCCATTCCATCGTCTTGGGCTGCGCTGCCGTCAACCGTAGTTCTCGGAACGCCCATCGACAATCCCCTTGTTCTGGTTTCAACAAGGCGGGCATGACAAGATCCGAGTCCCACGCCATTGGTCCACTCGCCGGAAGAACGAGAAGGTAGTGCTGAAACAACTGCTTGAAGGCAAGACACTCGTTTTTCAAGGCATCGCCCTCGTAGCGCGTGTCGGCGGGGTCGATATCGTGGAAGCGTGACCACGACTGAGCGTTCGTGAGATCACGGTGACGAAGCACACCAGTCTCGAGGTACGTCTCACGGTTTGTGTGATTGATCACACCCTTGAGCAGGTTCAGCAAGAGCTTTGGATCGAGGATCATCCGCTCACTCAGATTGCTCGTCGGGCAGTCATGAAACGACAGTACGTAGCCAAGGTCGCACAGAACTTTCAGTTGTTCTCCGCCATCGACATCCGGGTACTCTCGATGCAGCTTGTGCACGAGTGTGTCCTTGTCCACTAGCGTCTCCACACTTCCCATCGCCGCTTGCTTGATGAACTGGAAGACTTTGTTGAACCCCTCACCGATGGACGAGTCGTCGCTCTGGATCACCTCTCTCACCACGGTCTCGAGATCTTTGCGTGCTTTCTTCACTTCGTCGGCCACCTTGTTACTCACCGTGATCCACTGACGCGGCGACACTTTGATCGGTTTTTTCGAGTACATCTTGGTCCACGTGTCAAGTCGCCGCTGCAGGTCGTTCTTGATCTCGTTGCAATCGAACCCTGGCACTTCGTCCGTCTTGGTCCACACCATCACAAGCGTGGGGCTTTGGAAGCGAAAGTAGACCATCTCGAGCCACGGGATCACGTTGCTGGCCACAAACACGTCGAGAGAATGAGTGGTCCCACCACGGTATAGCTGGACATACTGGTGGGCGTCAATGCATAGGACGTAGATGGTCCGCTCGGTGAAGAACAACCCGTGCGCCACTTGATACTCGTTCTGCCCCGCAAAATCCCAGAATGTCACCTTGTGCGTCATGTCCTTGCCGTCAACTTGGTGTTGGAAAATGAACTCCTCCAAATGGATGTCAATGCCGATGGTGCGATCCGCTTCGGGCTCCAACGTGGGTGTGCAAGACTTGACCGACTTGATGAAGCTTGTCTTGCCCGCAAAACTCGAGCCGATGACACAGATTCTCGAGCGAGCATAGAGCTTATTGGAAGTGTGCTTGTCGTGGAGTCTTGCCTCCTCTACCTTCATCACCTTGTCCACTTCTTCCGGCCCTTGTCGAATGGCATCAAGGCTTACATCGTGCAGGTCCGCATCGGGATACGCTTGCCGCAAGCTCGCCCACCAGTTCACATACTGCTTGATGCCCAGCAGTTCCTTGGCCCCGATACGATCAACGACGCGGTCAAAATCCTCATCCGCGGTGGCCCCGTGCGAGACGATGAGACAAGCGAGGCGGTAAGCGTCTTCGACAGGGTCCTGGTCGGCTTCCTCCTTCTTCTCTTGAAATCGTTCAAGCAGACAGCGGAGCGGTGACCACCTCTGTTCCGACAACGACACACAACCACCATCAACACATCGAACGGAGCAAGCGTCATGGCTTAAGCAGTCAGTCCACCGTACCACTCCTTCACGTTGTCCGACGGGACTCGCGTTGTTGCGCAGCAACAACTCGACGAGTATGAACGTGGATTGAGTGTCGAGATCTCTGCGGAGCAGCACTTCCTGCAGCGGCGTGCGGCCACTCTACGAGAACCACCAAAGCGCGTGAGCGTGCGCCGTAGACTGCCGGTAATACGGAATCGACTCACCGTGTTCAGCGCATCCACTTTCACACCCAACTCGTCTGCTTTCGAGAAGAGCCACTCGACCACATTCACGTAGCCTTGGGTCACGGCCACGTGGAGCAACGACTCTCCGCTCTACACGTTTTTCCACCACGTCAAATGAAGCGATTCAACATACACAATCCTAGTGTCCATCCATCGGGACGCACCCCATCCACGTTCGTGATATCCACACGTTTCTGCTCGACGCTCTCTTGGACAAGACTGAGCACGAGCCTGTCCGGCGTCAGCAGCAGCTCTTCGTAGAATGGCACCTTTTCCTCCAGTGACTTGGCAGGCTTCGGGCGCTTTTTTCCCTCGAACTGCGACGTGTGCCACTCGCAGTACCCGTTGGCATCCAGCTCCCACGAAATCTTGCAGCGCAGACCGGCCACCGTTGTGCCGCGGCACTGACTCGCCGAGTCACTCGGCTTATGGTACATGCAGAAGCCAGACCCGGCTTCAGCATCGCGACGGCAGCGGCGCCCTGCCTTCGTGGTGCCTCGGCATCGCTCCATGTTGCTACGAGCGAATGGGCGAATGGGCGAATGGGCTTCGACTTGTCGGACATACTGTTGGTGAGCCTCGCGAGGCCGAGAGAAAGAAAGACGGAGGCGCTCCGCCGAATGACACACACGGCGCGCTGGGTTACGTGTACCACTCACGACTCACGCTTC
>JAADXF010000539.1:0-16220 GCA_023337575.1 Pythium chondricola | reverse complement strand
TAGTATACCCGCCTGTCACGCGGGTGACCCGGGTTCAATTCCCGGACGGGGAGCTTCTCTCTTTCTTTTTGCGCACCCACACACTCAACACACGCAGAACCCCGCAACAACCCGCTCACACCACACCACAACGACACCACACTCGAAGCCTTAACCCAACCAGCACGTGAAATCATGTGGCGCGACTCCGTCCATCATTGCGACATCTGATGATCGCTATTATTCTTGTAGCACGGCCACTCTCCCATCTGTAGCATCGACTTCGTCGAGGATGTCGCCCGTCTCATGTTGAACGGCAATTTGGATGCAAAAGCCAGCGATGTGATCTCCCGTGTTCGTGCCGAGTTCAGATACGTAGTGACGTATAGACAAGCGCATGGAGCGATCTATAGGCTGTACACACAAGCAGCAAGGAGCGAGTCCAGCTACGGGCTTGTATCTCCACGGCTACGATAACGGCACACCAACAAAATACTTCAATGCTTAGACCATTCGCAGTGTATTCAGAGTAGTACCATCCACATCGTCTTGATGGGCCGCTTTCAATGGTACTATCATGACCCGAAAGGACACTGGGTTCGTCATAACACCAGCTCCAACTTTAATTTTAGTAGCTCGCTCGTGTGGCGAGGCCACACATGGACGACAGCGCAACGGCGAAGACAGCGAGACTGAACAGCACAAGGAGTCACTACAGCTTGATGCGCAGCCAGAATGCGCTGGTGCTCATGCTCACCACAACGCTACTGGGTTAACGACGCGGCGGGTGACAGCTGTGCGGTGGATGCCGTTGGAGCTTGCCTGACGAGGCGACTGTGATAGGCAAGCAAAACCAAGCACGCACAGATTAGATAACACAAAGACACGACGACGTACACATGACAAACGATGGCACCACGAGGGACTTGGCTGCTCACTCGCATGATCGTCTCAAGGACGTTTCGCTTCGCTGAGACGAACAGTCATCTGACGGCTGAGTGAAAACGAGTTTGAACTTGAGCATTCTGCAGCAGCTTGACCATGCTCACTTCCTATTTCGCACCAAGCGCAATCAGTCCACCATGGACGCTATCGATCTCACCACTGAAGACGAGTCTGGTGTTGAGGAAAGAAGCACCGAGTCGGAAGAAGACGTGCCTAGACGCGAAGACACATCTAACCGTACTCGTCATTGAGATCAACGACAGCGACGCCGATGATCAACGCGAAGACGACGACGACGGACATAGCACCTCCTCAGCACAACCGCAAGATAAGGCTGTCCAAGATCTCACGAACTCAACCCAACAAACAGAAGACGCAGGACAAGATCGCCCAAAACATCTTCATCCACAGACACTCAGGCTAATGATCGCACAAGCAGCGGCGCGGCAAGAAGAGGAAGTACCAGCCATGTGGCCGGATCGAGTCGCACATCTTCGCGCCAACTACAACCCTCGCGGGATACGTTTTCCAGTCGACAGCCCATTCAACATGTGCGAGTGTGAGACTCCTTGCCGCTACACGACGTGCACGAACGCAAGGAACTACATCTACTGCAACGCCTCGTGTTGCCCTTTCAGGGGCAGATGTGGCAACGGTTTGCAAGTCTCCAACAAACTACAGCTGATGCGCAATCCGGACACCAATACTTTTTACGTCCAGGCGACGAGAACGATCGAAGCCGGCATCATCATCGGTGAATACCTGGGGCGTATTACGGTCGAAGAGAGGAGGGTGCTCGTTCGCCAGAATCGTGGCTATCGCCTCGAGATGAACTACCATCCGTCGCGAGCAACCAGAGTCTACATGGACGCGGAGCGCTATGGCAGCTTGATGCGCTTCTTTAATCACTCCTACGAAGCAAATACTCGCTTCGTCGAAATGTCCGACAGACATCATCCCACATTCGTCGTTGTCACAATGGAGCCGATCCGTCGTGGGGGAGGTAAGGGTCAATTACGGTGACGCTGAATTTCACCTCTGATTACGAGATCTAGTGGTAGTGACCTTCTTGATACGAACAGTTGTCCACAAAATCATATTGCCTCAAAGGTACGATCTATCCGTGTCCGTCAACGCAAGTAACTTTGTGAGTCATATCCGAAATCGAGCCCACTCCTTAAGGGGCTTCACCCAATTATCGCAATGCAAATGACGCCGCTCCGCTTCGCTGCGCTAGAGCGCTCCCTAGTCACCGACCTCCGCTTCGCTACGGTGGCTCCAATCTAGAATGATCCTCCCTTTGGGCAAATGTACTCCGCGCTACGCGCCGCGCCACCGACCTCCGCTTCACTTCGTTGGAGCTCCGCTCTGTAAGCGCTCCCTAGCTTAAATGAGTACTTTCACACATATTCGACGTGAATCGCCCAACGCATAATATGCGGAGGTCAATATTATTGTACAAACTCTCATCGATGGGGTGATTGGGAGTGGGATACGCGACTCCCACAGAAATCGTGCAAAACATAATAACATAAAACATTACATCGAAGAATATTGGTACCGTTACTTCGAGAATGTATTGCTACCGGTATTACTCATCGACTCCGTCGAAAATAGAATGCTCAACAAGGCAGTTTGTTGATCTGGTGCAAGCAACTATGGATCAACAGCCTTGTTGGACCATGAGGTACTCAGCAGCCGTAGTTCCAACGCATGAGCGTCGTAAGTCTCCAACCCCGCACCGACTGCTAGCTTTCGTTCGCGATGGATATCACACTCTTCTTCGCTTGTGGGGGAGCGTACAAGTGAGCCGCTCCGGCCAATACTCCCAAAAGCGTCTCCAAGAGTTCCACACGTATCCCGATCGAACGACCCCCCTTCGCTGCCTGCTTCTATGCCTTCTCACACTGATTCCGTCAATGATGTTTACGGTACTACTCGAGTCGATTCCACTCCAGTCTTCCAGCCAGTGGAAGTCGGACTACAAAGTCTGGCTCCGCATGGCCTGCACGACCTCGATCATGGGTGCTAGCTACTTTCTCCAGTTCAAGCAGGTGATCCCGGAACTACCAATTTCACCACTCACCGCTGCCCAAATGGGGCTCCTCTGTAGCGCGATGTACATGCTATTGCTCTATGGCCTCGGCTGGGTTTGGACGTTCCCAATCCCATTCGGGTTTGCGGTCACGGCGGCTCCTTTCGGCTGCATCATCGCCATTGCAATGGTGACTGTGATTGGCGTTGCACCGTTGCGATCGATTCCCGACCTCCGGATAAAAGCGATTCGCCTGGGCAAGGTCATGCTGGTCCAGTCGATGCTGGTATATGTCTACCCGGTCTACACTGTCTTCTTCATATGGCTCGAGTCCGATCAGCAGCTGCTGTTCCTCGTGACGCTCCCAGTGATCAAGCTCGTCGCTAAGAACCTCATGGCGAGGTCCTGCGTCGGCACACCTCTCGAGGACCAGATGCCAGAGATCACCATCTTCTCCGTCGAACTCTTCAACTCTCTCTACTTGACATCCTGTATCTCTGTCGCCGGCTCCGCGGGGTCAGCAATGATCATCGCGATGATGATCGATGGTTTCCAGTCCGCTCTCAGCTTTCACGGCATTCTCAACCGTACGAAGCGCATGCACCAGAAAGTAGCCGCCCACCGCCAGAGATTAACCGACACTCCGAAAGTGAAGTCCGATGGCCTCATTGGAATGCTTGAGAACGTGCGCCACACCGTGATTGTAGGCACACCGGCTGAAAACCTTGAGATCGCCGATCAACTGACGATCTCCAGAAAGCTCCATTTCAGTTGTGAGTACCTGGTTCTGGTCGAGTACATCGAGTGCTTCATCCCTGCAATCACCGTCACGTACACGGCTATCCTGGCACAGCTGCCAAACGCCAAGTTCTACCCGCAGATGCAGGACATGCACGGAGATCGTCTTGTTAACGCGGTCACTAGCATCGCCGTGTACGTGGTCCTCGAGATCTCGTTGCTTCTCATCCTCAGCTGGTTGCTGTGGCGCAAGCTCCACGTTCACACACTGTACCAACTGGCGTTTGTCCTCGAGAACCAAATGCTCGTGATCCAGGCCAAGCTCTTTGTCTGGGTGACGTACAGCCTCACATTCCGTCTAGAGCACTCAGGTATGTGTGCTGTCTAACTGCCCTCTCGTTCTGATCGTACTCATGTCTACATTTCACTAGGGATGGACTTTGAGAAGATTATGAAGTTCTTGAATGGGTAAATTACGCGTCGTGTCCCATCACAACGACAACTGTAGGATCGCAGCCACCTCGACTTCAAGCTCAGTCCCGATCATGAATCCGACCGCAACAGCAGCAATCAAGGCGAGCATCGGCCTCTCACGACTCGCAGAGAATCGGTTCGCGCTGATCCGCGAAACCATCGGCGATGCTCGAGTGGTTCTCATTGGTGAAGAGACCCACGGAACGCAAGAGTTTTACGCACTGCGCGCCGAGATCACGAAAGCACTCGTGGAAGAGGAAGGTTTCTCGCTCGTGCTCTGCGAGTCGGACTTTCCTACATTCCACAAGCTCCACCAGTTTGTCGAAGGTGCTCATGCATCATCTGCATCGCAGCGCTCCCCATCCTCATCTTCTTCTGCATCACTATCGCCCTCACGCTCGCCATCGCCAGGATCGCCGATTCTCAGCCCGACGGCAGCGACGCCGTTGCTGACAGGAGCTGACCACCGAGTTGGCGACTACGGTACATCTACCAGCCAGCCGTTGCCGTCCGTCGAGTCCTCGCCTCGCGTCACTACTGAGGAAGTGATGGAAGTCTTGAAAGTGCGATTCCCCGTGTGGATGTGGCGCAACGAAGTCGTGCGCGACTTTGTCGAGTGGCTTCATCGAGAGAACTTGGACCGCCAGCTGCATTCATCTACCGATCAAGTCCGAGAGCAGCATGCTATCCCCGTCGCTCTCTTCGGGCTGGACATCTTTAGCATGTTTTCGTCGACGGATCAAGTGGTCAACTACCTGGACGCTGTGGACCCGGTGATGGCGAAGCGAGCGCGACAACGGTACAGTGTCTTGCAGCGTTTCCGGCCACACGAAGAGCAATACTGTCGCGCAGTAGATCATGGCCAAGTACGAGCCCAGCACAACCCGGTCAAGAAGATGCTAGACGAGCTCAACAGCAAGGCCACCGAGTTCAAAAACGTGTTTGGCGACCGTGACGAGTACTTTAGCGCCCACGAGAATGCCCGCGTTGTGATGGCAGCGGAAGAATACTACCGGCAGAGTTACCTGGGCGGCGGCACGCAGACGTGGAACATTCGCGACAAGGCGATGGTCGAATTGATTGTGAATGCGCTGCAGCTCCACGATGAGAAACTCGTAGAGCTTGGCCGTGGCAATGCCCGAGCGCGAGCCGTGGTGTGGGCCCATAACTCACACATCGGCGACGCACAAGCCACAGAACAGTACGAGAAGTGGGGTCAAGTGAACGTGGGCCACTTGGTCCGTGCGTTAGTGGGCAAGGAGCACTGTTTCCTGCTTGGTTTGTCGACGGCGACAGGCAAAGTACGCGCCGCGCGTCGCTGGAATGGACGCGACCACGTGATGGAGTTGAATCCTCCGCTCAGCGGAAGCGTTGGCGACATACTGCATCAAGTGACCGTGGCTCGAGCAAGCCGTGGCGACGACGCCGACTTTGGACTCATCTTTCACGACAAGAGGAAGGAGAAGAGGAAAGAGACGGCTGGCATTCCGGCGGCCTTTGCTACTCCACTTCTGGAGCGGTTTGTCGGCGTACAATACATCAAGGACAGCGAGCGCGCGGCGCACTACACGAGCTGCTGCCTGAGTGAGCAGTTTGACATGGTGATCCACCTTGAGAAGACCACAGCGCTGCGTCCGCTGCGTGAAGTAGCGGAACCCCACCTTCCATCCATGAGTGTACGACCAGGGACAGTGGACTACAGCAACTGGGATCGGTTTCAGGTAGACGACGACGAGAACGATGATGACGATGAAGGATGTTAGGACGATTTTTTTTGTTTTCTACTAGTATGCACGACAAATAATTGTATTCGATTTTTTTTTAAACGTCCACTGACTAACCTGACTTGAAGCTCACCGAGCGTAGGAAGCCAGAGATCAAGGCCTGAGTGCCATATTTGACTTGGACTTTGGTCACGGTCGTCTCGTTCGCCTCGGTCGCGGCGCTGAGGGACGTCTCGCAAGCAACAGCGGTCTGGATCGGGATAGCACCATCCGTCTCGTCGAAGACGAACGAGCACCACATTGCACTCGTGCTGTCGGCATTTGCAGGCACTTGTGGCACTCGCTTTTGCTGCTGGAGCGCGGCAACCGTTCGGGCCACGAGCCACATCAGCGGCGTGATCGTTGGCTTGGGCGTGGAGCCATCCAAGTTGGTGACGTTGACCTCTTCGAATTCTCGCAGCTGGTGCGATGAGCAGGCAAACTCGACGCATTGAAGCTTGTCAAACTCTCGCGCCTCGAGCATCGGATCCAGCTGTGCTGCAGACGCCGACAGAGGAGCAAGCAGCTTGTCCTGTGTGAATGGCACGCTCACAATCGTCGTGGACTGCCAGACAGTTCCGTGGTCACTGAACAGATCCGTTTGGATCGCGAACTCGACGGCGTCTTCCAAGAACCGCTTCTCAATCAGCACCATCACACACTGCGAACATAATACAGAGAGTGATCACTTGTATCATCATACTCGTAGGCTTGTACAGTACGTACATGGAGCGCGTTCGGGTCATCTGCACCCAGTTCCGTCTTGTCACGGAACCGCATGTCTAGCGGCTTGAGCTGCACGATGGTCAGCGCCTTCATCTTGATGTTGCTCACTGCCGCGGGAAAATTCGAGTTGCCCAGCAGCTGCAGCATCAGCCCGCTGGCTGCGATCTGCGGATAAATGAACGGCAGCGTCTCGAGTTTGAGTTCGTGGAAGCCCAGCGCCGTGGTCATCTTGGCAAAGTCGGTCGAGAGCAACGCGAACGGACTCTGCAGCGTGATGCGTGGGCATGCGCTGTGTAGAATGCTCGCGCGCCAGCCTGCACGAGTCATTGGCGATAGGAGACACCGCCAGCGAAACTCCTTGGTGCCCAGATCGCTCGGCGCCGGCAGCATCGGGTAGCTGCTCCGTGACACACACAAACAAGGGTTTAGTATGCGCGTGATACTATCGAAATGCCTAGAAATACCCTGGCGTTCACGCACTTGCAGACGACATCGTGGTCCCATGTGATCGCGATGTAGAGCAGCGGGATCGCCACCGTCACGGCGACGAGCAACACGAGCGCCCACAGCGGCACGTCCATCGTCCTCTTGATGAGACCCCAAGCAGACATCCAGCCTCTTTATTCACATGCGGATTATCGTTTTATGAAGGTAGAGCGGTATGGCTCGACTGACCTTGTCTAGAGTGCACTATCCTTTTTTCATGCTAAAATAGGCCAAGGCGAGGATCGGCACCTGTAAAAGCGCGGGCAGTTGGCGATTGTGAGTCGCGTTCAAGGAAAGTGATGACCATCTGGAGACGAGCTTATCGACCACGTCCCGATGTCAATGGCTTGACGTCTGACTCTTTCTACACCGACGAAAGAGAAACGAGGAGCTCCCCAAGTCTATAGCGTCGCGGTGGCGCGGTTGTATTTACGGTACAGTACCTTCTGGCACAGGGATCCTCCCGCACCGACGACCCGCGAACGGTGTTCATTCTCGCGTGCAGCGGCGGTGGCCCTTGCTTTGCTTCTTCCTCATTCTCGGTGCATGCCGCGCCGCTGGCGACGCGCGCAGTATCCATCGACTACCTCGTAGTGCGTCAGCCTATGCACCCGCCGTCCGCGCCGCTGCGGCGGTTCTCCTCGTCGCCGTCGCTGTCAGAGATATATGAACCGCCGACAAATGCGCGCCGCCCGCCCACAAATCACCGCGTCACGACTACCAGCCACCACCAACACCGGCACACGGCCGCGATGCCGCCGCGCCTCACCACCACCGTTGACGACCCCATCCACTCGTCGCGCCGTGCGCTCGGCGGCAGCAAGATGCCCGCGAGTGATCTCAACAACGTGAACCGCGTCTTCGTCTTGATCGCGTCCATTCTCGGCGTGCTCATCGCCGTGATCCTCGTGCAATCCGGAGCCAACAGCAAGACGCTCGCGCAATGGACCAAGCTGCCAGGCGATATGTTTATGAACGCGATGCTCTGCATAATCGTGCCGACGATTTGCCTCAACTCGGTGCTCGCGAGTATGCATTTCTGGACGCTCAACAAGGGCAAGGCGCTCGGGTACAAGATGCTGGCGTTCTTCTTCGGTACAACGCTGTGGGCGTCGACCATCGGCATGCTCGTGGCCGTGTGCTGCGTCCCTTTATTTAATCAGCACAATCTGCTGCAGACTGTCAACTCTGTGACTGTGGGCAAGGCCGCGATCCGGATTCGTTGCCCAGGTACCAGTACTGGCCGCAATGCGACGTCGTCACTTGTACTGCAAGACGGAGCGATGCAGTGTATACCTCGGTCAACCACGGCGAACGGTACATTGTTGCTGTTGCAAGACCTCTCCGGCAGCTTCCGTCTGGCAGGGGACTCACGCCACGTCGCCTCACTCGCCGACATCGCCATGAACTTCTTCGAGAGCTTCTTCCCAGCGAATGCGTTCGATGCATTTCTCCAGGGCAACGTGCTCAACGTCATCGTGATGGGCGTGGCGCTGGGTGCCGCGTTGATCCACCGATCATCCGTTCGCACACGCGAGGCCACGCCAGGCTACCTCAACGGGGCAATGACTCCAGGCATCGCTGCTAACTCAAGTACACAAGCGTGGGCCGGTCAGATCTTCGTCCTCGCCATGCAGTGGGAAGTCATCCTCAGTGTGATTCTGCGGTATCTGCTACGTGCTCTTCCGTTCGCCATGGTGTTTATCGTCACCGGCGGCATTCTCGATGCTCACACACTGAAACCAATCAACCCTAAGCCAGATCTCCTGGCGTCGACACAGGACCTCGTTATGCTCTTCGGCGTGCTGTTGTTCGCGTCACTGCTGGACTTGGCGACTGTAATGGCGATGGCGATGCTGCTGACCAAGTCCAACCCGATCAAGTACATGACCCAGCTGGTCCCAGCGCAGCTCGTGGCTCTGAGCACGTCGTCGTCCCTCGTCGCGTTGCCGACGACTGTACGCAGCATTGCAGCGACCAAGCAGGTGTCCATGCCGCTCGCCCACTTTGTGTGCTCTACTGGAATTGTTCTCAACAAGAACGGCACCGCGCTGTACCTGTCGATCGCGAGCGTGTACATCCTGACGACGAGTGGTCTCCGAGACGATGCACTCTCAACCGTGAATCTTGTGCTGCTCACGCTGGCCAGTGCGCTGTGTGCACCCGTGGTGCCGTCGATGCCTCGTGGTTCAGTCGCGATGCTACCAACCATCCTGTCGGGGGTGTTCGGTATCACAGACGGCAGTCACCTCTCGCAAATGGTGCTGTTCCTGAGTGTGATGGACTGGCTGCTGGATCCGTTCGTAACGGCGTTGAACGTGACCAACGACTGCTTGATCGCACTCATCCTCGCCGTGCAAATGGACGAGAGCTTTATCGAATCCGGCGTCTTTGAAGTCGAAGTGCGATCAGATACACAGGAGGAAGACAGCAACGATGGCTTCCCATTGGACGAGAGCGACCGCCTTGCGCGCACCGCGAGTGGTGGCGTTCGCTCGACACGACAGAGGGCCGAGTCGACTGCGCACGGCACAGGAACTGTGCGCAGCGTCATGATGGAGCGCATGTCGAGCGTCGGCGAGAGTCTCGTCTCGGTTTGAGTGGCCTCTTTCTTCGATTGGACAGAAGCAGAGAAGACAGCATACAGCATGTCAGCGATGATGGAAGTGGCACATTATTTATGGAGGAACAAACGAGTGCGTGACCGTTCCCGTTCCCGTTTTTGACCCACCCAAATCCGGGGCATTGTAATAGACTGTCTGTTGGGATTGTGAAACGATCGCTCGCTCTTCGTCTTTTACTCACGCCTTGTCAAAGCAAGAGGCAGTGCTGCGAGCGATGGCGCATCGAGATGGAGACACGAGCGAGAGCGGCTACGATGGAGAAGACAGCGAGGCCCACGACAGCTACGACGGCTCCAAGCACCCGTCCACGCAGTCGAACAGTCGAAGTGGCCAGCAGCCTCACAACACCAACAGCTTCGACAACAACTCACTGCGCATGACCATGACACCGACGACGCGCTTCCTCGAGCAACCAGTCTTGCTGGACGTGGCCAAGGACGCTGCATCTACGGGGACTAGTGCCTCAATGCCAGGGCGCAGCGTTCGTAGGGGTGACAGTGGCCAAGACCACGGCGGGCTCCATGGACAGCACCGTCCGATCGTGAATGAACAGTTGATTCAACTCCACTATGAGACGCCTAGTGTGCTCGGTATGGCACTGGCTGGTGCTATCGGTCTTGTGGTCGGTGGAATCCTGAACAAAGTCACGTTGAGTGATACCGCCCACACGTGGATCGGCTTTCTCGGTTGGATCTTCTTGTCGATGCTCGAATGCCTCGCGCTACCGCTCATCTTCACGACCGTCACGATTTGTGTGGCGCAACTCGTGGCTGCGTCCAAGAGCTATGGGATCTTGTTCCGCATGGGTGTCATGTTCACCACGTCGGCGCTCCTCGCCTCATGCGTGGGCATGCTCGTCAGTTACGCGATGTCGTCGACTTTTGAGCGGATGTCGGCACCACCTGTGCCGCTGCCCTCGACGCTTCTGTCACTGCAGTGTCCCAACGAGATGTACCTCACGCTCAGCGAGAAGATGTGCGACGGCAAGCAACAGCAGGACGCTTCCAGGTTCGTTGCCATCAACGTCACGGGTATCGTGCTTCAAGACACTGGCGATGATGTGATCAACCAGCGAGTGAGCTACGCGGCGCAGATCGTCGAGTTCATGATCATGGCGTTTCAAGAGAACATTACGTCAGCGTTCACCCACGGTCAATACTTGGGCATCATCTTGTTCGCCATGTTCATTGGTGCTGGCCTTGTGGTCTCCCAAGATTATCCTGAGTCGGGATTACAGCACAACAACCTCTTCCTCGTGCTCAAGCAGCTCGACGTGGTGTTGGAGATGCTGCTCAACTGGCTGATCCGCTGGATCCCGCTCGGTACGCTCAGCGCGATGACGAACACGATCATGACGGGCACGATCACAGGCACGGCGTTCAAGCAAGCCATGTACCTGCCAATCGCCTTATTGGTGGCGCTCATGGCCAACTTCTTGCTGGTGGTGTGCGTCGGCTACTACATATTGGTGCGCAAGAACCCGTTCCGATTCTTCTGGTATCTTCTGCCGTCGCTCGTGTACATGCTTGCGTCCCAGCGTTACATGGCGACGATCCCAGTGATGTGGCGCAGTATCGAGAGCTCCAAGCAAGTCTCGCGAACGCTCGCTCAGTTTACCGTGTCGCTTGGCACTGCACTGAGTATGTGTGGCCACGCCTGCTTCTTCGTGGTCGCCTGTGTGTTCATGGCGTACACCAGTGGGCTAGAAAGCAAGCTGACGCCAGGGCGAATCATTCTATTGATCATTGTATCGGCTCTCAGCTCATTCGGCACACCACAGACGCCAGGCGCTAGTCTCACGTACGTCGCGACCATTTGGCGCACAGTGTTCGGCGGGCCTCCTCCAGATTCCTTTGGCTTCGTCGTGTCGATGGAATGGCTCACGGTGCGAATGCGTCGTGTCCACAACATCACCGTCGTTGCATTTATCGCTCGTGTGATTGCTGAGCACTTGGATGAGACACCGGATGATGATGAAGATCGCGAAGCGATGGCGGCTGAGGATCTAGGCGAGCGCAAGAACAGCGGCATGATGTCGCCACTATGACGCGAATATAACGAAGAAGCAACAGACAAAGCATACATGATATCTTTATCTCTCGACTTTTGTGAACAACATCTCGATCTCTGCATCTGGTGCTGTGTTCTTGATCTTCTCCTGCTGATCTAGAGCCTCATTGGCCAGTCGATCGGCAAGTGCATTCAGCTCCCTGGGAACGTGCTCAAACTGCACATTCCCCAACGATCGACAGCGCTCTCTGCTGGACTTGTGCAGGAGCTGTAGGTGTGGGGCTTTGACGCGGTACTGGCCTCGCATTTGCTTGACAATGAGCTCCGAGTCCATGTGCACGAGGAGCTCCTTCACTTGCAGCTCATCTGCGAGCTCCAGCGCGAGCAGCAAGGCTTGATACTCGGCCGTGTTGTTGGTTTCTTGGTCGCTTAGGTATCGCGATCGAGATGCAATCACTTGACTGGTGGTGGTGTCGATGATCAACGCCGCGCATGCGCCTGGCCCAGGATTGCCCCGACAAGCGCCGTCGGCGAACGCAACGATGCGAGTCGATTCACGGCGATTGGAGAGAGACCTTACGCTGCGCATAACTGGCGACGAAGCGTGGATGCAATTCGACAATGCGCATGCTATCGTGATCGCGCGCTTGGGCTGCCTTGGCGTGGCGCGTAGCCATCGCCTCCCGTGAGCAGCATTCATCTTCACGCACGATTGGAGTTGATCACTTGGAGATGAGATCACATCTGATTGGATGATTTTCATGTTTGGTTTAGTTTTAGCCAATAAAACCATTTCAGTAGTTAAGCACTGCCATGATTAGAGGTGTCAACTTTGAGGGTCTGTTCAACCTTAACCTCAAGGTTGAGGTTCGTGGTTGAGCCCGCGCCAGCCCTGAACCTCAGCCTCAAAGTACCGTAGTAAACCGAATAAAGAATACCATACAAAGTATAGATATATAGATGCCAGCCAATTTTGGTTTGAAAGCGTTCGACACAACTGCATTCCCACCACCGACACCTCTGAATGACCGAGCAAGAACTTGTCTCGTTGCGGCAAACGGCTGACGCCCTTCAAACTGAGTTGCTACAGGCAAGGGCACGGATATCTGCTGCCGAATCAGAGCTGCGTATCGAGAGAAACCTACGAATCGCTCTTCAAGAATCTCTTGCAGACATGAACGCCGCCGCAGCCCTGGAGTGAGTTGTCAGGCAGCATGGACGGGAGCTAGAGACCGCAAACGCGAGGCTGGAAGCGGCAACGATTCGTCACGAGCGCGCTATTGCATCCCTTGTTGACCACCACCGTCGCGAGATTTCTGACCGCTTAGATGCTGTTCTTGAGCAGAACCAAGCAATCTTTCGCGAGGTCTCAAGCCACATCGCTGGCCAGTGGTCGAAGCATGGATCTTCCACGCCGTCGCCCGACAAGGAGCATTGGTATTTGCTCGTTTGCGACGAGGAAGAAGCTGAAGATGGTGGTCAGGTGATCACGTTCAAGATCCGATCCGGCCAGAAGAAGTACATCGATCGGCTATCTCGTGATCAGAACGTGCTTCTGTCTCGACCGGCCGGCAACGGCATCAACATCCGCCAGATTGCAAAGCAGCGCATGCAGGAGCTCTTTCGCGGGCAAGAGGTAAGTGGTACTGACTTGGCGAGCGCATGCTTTCGCTAATCTCGAAACGACAGATGACCAGGGATTCCAAATCAAGGCACTCTCATTCTCTTGCACTGAAACAAGAGTTGTCGACCTTCTCCTCGAAGCAATCATCGACAGCATCGAGGAAGCGACCGCACTCCCAAGATCAATCGACATCGAGAACTTGTGGGCTCAAGCGAGCTCGAACATCTTCGACGCCTTCAACCCGAGTCAATTATTCCACTTCCGCAACAACTAAACACGAGTTACGTATGAGTAAGATCTCAAATGAAATTCAATCGTGACACGCTATAGCTTTCTATTTGTTGTGCGCAAGAAGCACGAGGTTTTCGACTATCGATGGCTTCAAGCTTGACCGCTTGACGGTCACGATGTTGCCACTCGTCGAGAAGGCACGCACTGATGGGACGGATGTGGCAACACACGCAAGCCACTTGCGAGCGAGAAGTTGCACCGTTGGATATCGACTTCCATTCTCTCTCCACCATTTCAGCGCATCGGTGCTGCCGTTCACTGTGGAGGCGACTCTCAGGTATTCGCGCGCT
This sequence comes from Pythium chondricola, assembly GCA_023337575.1. Taxonomy (NCBI): domain Eukaryota; phylum Oomycota; class Peronosporomycetes; order Pythiales; family Pythiaceae; genus Pythium; species Pythium chondricola. Next base: position 2,235 of record JAADXF010000539.1, on the reverse strand, counting down.
TCCTCTCGACAAGCCGCCTGCAGCTGCTCGATGCTTGTGTTTTGCGGAACGATTTCTGGTTGCTTGTTACCCTTTCGGTACATGCGAGCTTCGAACTTGTCGATGACCGAGGTTTGCTTGCGCGGCGGTGACATAAACAACGGTCGATTTACTTGGACTGCAAGTGGTTCGCTCGGAAGCGACGCGATCTCCACCATCGCTTCAACAAGGTAGTCCTCCGCTCGGACCATCTTGTGCGGCTCGAGGTAGTCTCTGTGTGCAAGGTGTGGTTCAAGCGACGGTACCCAAAGGTGCGTTTCGTCCATCTTCTTGAAGCGAAGCATGAAGACTTTCAGCAGCGCCTCCCGAAGCTTGTGCATCTCTTCACGTACGCGCACAACAAAAGACTCATTGGCGACAGCGGCGAAGACGTCGTCGAACATCTTCGTCTCCTTCAGATAGTCCTTGATCATCCGCAAGTACGGAAATGCACGGGTGAAAGTCGGATACTTCTCACCACTTAGTCGCGTCGTGACGGCTGTAAATGGCTCAAGCAAGCAACAGAGGCATTGCACGTAGAACCATTCTTCAGCACCAACAGAATCAGCGAGGGGGCAATTCGAAAACTCCTCCATGCCGGCTGGTTTCGCGATGTAGACAAAGAATCCGTCCACATCCGCGCGCAGTTTGACAAAGCGCTTCAGCATGGCGTACGTGCTACTCCAACGCGTTGGGCAATCCAAGATGAGGTACTACTCCTTGTTTCGGTTCATGGACTCGCGAAGACGGTCAAATCGATACTTGGCTTTCGCAGATCGATGGAAGTAGATTGCAATTCTTCGAAAAACGGCGACCTGTGCACGAATCTTGTCAAATATCTCCTTGTCACCTTTCAACGCCACCTTGTCAACACTGGCACAGGCTGATTCACGTAAGGCGGCCAAGATCTCACGTTCAGCTTCGTTATCGACGATACCATCATCGTTGTCCATGACCAGGTCGGTGTCCTCGGATTGAGTGGTCCCAGCAGTGTTGTGACTGACTTCGTTTGATGGCGCGCTTGGTGTCCCCGGTTTGCTTGCTTTCCGAGGTGTCCGACGAGACGGCTGCGGGTTGGAGACTTGGGCTGATCGGATAAGCGATCCCGCGAGCACGAGATGGAGTCAGTGGGCGACGCATGACATGTGAGGGACGTTCAATAGCTGCAGGCCCTTGACTGCATTTGAGGCACCGTCACGAAGAAACATCGCGCACTTGAACTTGTTCAGCTGTCACTGCGCTAGTAGAGCACTAAGCTTTGCCTCGATGCTTGCGCCATCGTGCTTTCCGGGGAAGTAGACAACACCGAGGAGGTAGTTGTGAACGTTGGACTGCTCATCGATGTAGTGAATGGTCAAGCTGATGTAGACTCGCACGGCCCGGTCGGTCCAGATGTCACTCGTGAGACAATAGTAGTCGCAGCCAGCTCTGAGATCGTGCTGTAAGTAACGGCGCAGGTTGTCGGCTGCAGAGATGATACCTTCACGCACTTGCGTTCTCCCTGGAAGCTGCGCGTTGAAACCACCAATATCACCGAAGATGTCGCACAATTCTTGTAGCTCTTGGTCACCGACGATTGAGATTGGTCGCAATCGACGCGTAATCCACTTGACGACCGCACTTTTGACGGCCTCTCTCCTCCGGCGTCAGGTCACGGTGCGTTTTCGTGCCTTGGGCGTCCGGCGGCTTGCGCTTCTTTCTCGCTTTCTTGCGGGGACTCTTGAGAGCGTAGCTTGACAGCAGTGTGCTGTGGCGGGTCTTCATGTGCTCTACCACGGTGTTGCTCCCTGGTATGTACTTCGCGCTCCAGCTGCACTCAAGTGTCGTGGAGTCGTCTCAAAATCGGGGGCGAATGTAAAACCCGACTGCGAAGACCGCCGACAACAAAATAGAGTCGAAAAAGAGTAGCTTCCAGCGCTTCCAATACGCTTTCTGCTTCGGAGTTCACCAAGTACGTTGAATCGAGAGCTCGAAACTCCACTGAGTTGCTTGACACTGTCCCTCACAGACAGCGCAACCGCGGATACACAGGGATAGATCACTTCCGTAGCGCCCACGCCGCTCCGTCGTCCGTTGACTCCTTCTTGATCAGCACGTCTTCCTCCCGATACAAACTTGTTTACTGAATGTCCTTCCGCTCGGGTCCTGATTGGCTGAAATAGAGGTTTTCGTACTTAGGCTGGTCTTGTGGTGCTCTTCTCTCTTACACGCAAAATC
>JAADXF010000538.1:0-16221 GCA_023337575.1 Pythium chondricola | reverse complement strand
GCGTGCCATCGCACCCGCCACACCCGGTGCCTAGCCAATAATAGCACTGGCTCCTAAGATTCCGCCAATGGGAGTTGGGGGATCTGGGAGATCTGGTTCCCATCTTGTCCCATAAGGACGAGGTGAAACTTTGTGCTATACCTGGGTGGCCAGGGTGCGTTGGACACAACGGCCAGCCTCGCCCTCCTAGTCTCTCAGTTCATGAAAATAAAGCTCACTCTGCAATCTACCCCACAAGTTTCCTCTCCTCTCCTCGCCTCGCCTCGCTCCGCTCCGCTACGACCAACACTCTCGTTCCATTAATATTATTAAAATACAGTATCAACATCAAATATTCGTGTTCATGAATCCTCGTCATCGAAAAATGATTACTTGTTCGATGTCCCGTCAATAATAATTGTTCTGTGCCCAACTTCAAGGTAGAATCAGATCTTAGTTGACCGGATTCAAGCCAATCAACGCACAGTTTAACACCAACAAATCGAACGAACGTTCGCCAACGAAGAGCTCTGTGAACTCGCCATCATGGCGCACAAAGCCGACGCGCGGATACCAGCGCCGCGGTCGAGCACTCCGGTGGTGCATGCGCACAAGGCAGTGGAGAGCTGTGGATTCTATGCGTTGGAGCCTGGAGCGCGCTGCCGCCAACCACGGACATGTTACGACTGTCTCAACGTTGATGTCGCCGCTGAACCGACGGTTGGTATTCACTTGCCATGATCATGACACTCTTCAATGCTCACTCGCTCATCTGTTTAAATGGGCAGGGTTGCTTTGTGTCCTCTGCTGGGGCATGCGAGCCCATGAGCAAGTACTCCTACGACCAGGACTTCCGCGGCAATGAATCGTCACACGACAGTGGCGACATCGCCAACCCGTACGGCGGTTGGGACCACACATATCCTGCAGTCAACACTACGTACTGTGAGCCACAGGACGCTGCGTGTGTCCAGTGTCGCGCAGTCGCCGAGGACGCAGTGAACTCGAATAGTTTCCTGGCGTCAACCGGCAAATTCTGCGTTGGTGCGAGTGGCTGCGTCTGCATTATCAGCTGTGAGGCGTCGTCATGGGCTCGGTGCATCACCCCAGCCTGCGCCGATACCAATGGTGTCTCGTCATCGCGATCGATGGATCCATCCGCAGCGAATAGCACGCCTGTCGCTACGGCGACGACCGCGGCGGTGGAGGAGGGCGGCTATGCATCACGGCAGATGCTGTGGTTCTTGACACTGAGCCAGCTGCCGTTGTTTCTCGTGATCATGTTCATTCGCGGGCGCTGGCGACGTTAGTGGGGCAGTTCTCTTTCCTGTTTGAATTCGTGGCTCATCTTGGCATGTTATGGTTTTAGATTACAGTCAGCGCCGCCGACGGCCCCCACCGACGCAGCAGCTTGAGCTCTCCGGTTGGCGGCTGATGCAAGAGCAATTGGTAGAACGGGACAAGAACCGACCCACGCACGCTGAATCGGTGCTGCGCTCAGCGTTGCCGCCCTCTGCAGCAGTGGGAACTGGAGCTGCTCGGCCGCCACTGATGACGCGAACAGAACGCGCCGTCTGGGCCAATGGCCCCGCGAATCGCCCAGTAGACGAGTGATTTCTGTGCAAGGGAGAGTAATCGCTCGGTGGACTGGGCGAACGAAGCCTCCGTCCATGAGAAGGGTTGCTCTGTCATATTAATTGGTGGTCCGGTCGGGTCGGTACAGTAAGGGTATTTTAATACCCTTACTTTTAATCTATTAAAATAGGGTCATTTTTGGCCGTGGTGTCGTGAAGGAAGGCCCCTTCTATGGATCCATTCTACCGGTGACCGCCGGACGAAAACAATACCGGTAGCTTACCGGTATTGTTTTCGTCCACTCGACCCGCGAGAATTATCTACCGGTACTATCAATCGAAGAATTTCGGTTGCCTGTCACATGTCACAGGCGATACATCCGCTGATTGGTGCGTCTTGCAAACATGCTGGCGACTTGCCAAGATCACCTATATCAGTTGTTCTTAAACTGTGATCGATGGTATTGTTCATTATATACTGAGATAACGTTGATTATGCGACCAGTCCCTCTGGCAGTCACCAAACAAAGCCTCACGGCACCCACCCACATCGCACGTAAAGTGTGAGGGAGACAGCAGCCTCTGGGTGGTCTCCGTCGCACAGCGTCGTATCAATCGGCGTGTTGATTGCGGTGGGTCGAGAATGGTGCGACGCCAGCGATCCGACTCGCGCCATCTCCTCCTCTCCTCCTCCTCCTCCTCCTCTTCCTCTTCAATGGCAGGAATGGCCCCGCAAAACACATGCGGCATCAAAGTGTACGGCAACGGATGCGTCGAGAAGCGCACGTGCCGCAGCTGTCTGAGCCTGACGCCAACCGCCGACGGACTCGAGTGCTTCCTGGACGCCAAAGCCAGCGTGTGCACCACGTTCGCCGAGCTGCCAGCGTCGGCGTTGGCATCGGTAGACGGCGTCGCCAACACCACCGCACAACTGGAGCTGCTCGAGGAGAGCCAGGTGTACACGTCCGCGAGCCAAAAGTACTGCAGCGAGAACGACGGTGCGTGCACGCTGTGTGAGACTGTGGCCAACATCAAGGGCTACGCGCCCTCCACCAACCAACTCAAGCGCATGTCCAGCGACCGCAATATCTGCTACGGGTCGAATGGTTGCATCTGCGTCGCCACGTGCGAAAGCCGCGAGTGGACCGCCACCGCCGGCAACCGCTGCGAGACCTCGTCGCTGCCTTTCTACAGCACGCCGAGTCCAGCTTCCAAGAACACCGAGTCCAAGCTGCTCACATTCATCGGCATCTTCGCCTTTATCCAATTGTCCGTGTTGGCGTTGCTGTTTGTTCGCAAGAAGCGGCAGCTACGGCTCGCACGTGAAGCCAATGGCCCGTACAACAACATAGCCATTCTGCGGGACCAGGACCGCCTCGAGCTGCCCGGGTGGATGGCCTGGCAGCGCCAACTGCTGGCCAACGACAAGAGGAAGAATCGTTCGACTGTGAGTCTGGACAAGCTGCGGCCCTCGTCATCGCTGCATCGCACAACAAACTCCGAGTCCAGTCTCATGGCTCTGCCACTGTCGTCCCCGCAGTCGGCGCCGGAGACGTCGTACGTTGATCACCGAGAGAGCGCGTAGAGTTGTTGTCTGGATGGAGGACGGGTGTAAATTATTCGATACGACAGTAATATTATTATTATTACTTTTGGTACTTCAATTGTGCTACCCGCATTGTTACGAACTGTCATGATCCATCGTTGTTCCTAACTCATGTAGTTTCATTTTGTCACGGAACTCGAAGGGAAGTTGGCGCGAACTTTCGCCGGCCGGTATGCGGCGCGAGGCGTTTCGCTCGTGCTGACTGTATTCGCTGCATATTCCACCGCCACCGTTCTCTATAGCAGTAGCAGCGGCGGCGGTGGTGGTGCTGTAGGTTCAGTACGCTCGCCACATCAGAGCAAACGCCCCTCTTGTCGGCAGTCGTGATCCATCGTCCGCGGTCATTCCTCCACTTCAAGGTTGGGCGTGGTAAATACACATACATAGCCACCCATAGACACCATGAGGCGATGGCTTGCGCTGGCTGTGGCTGCGTTCTGCCTGCACGCGGTTGCATCTAAGCAGACCAGTGGTGACGCGATCGTGGACATCCACCTTGATGACAGCGACCAGCAGCTCCACAATGGCGAGTACAAGAAGATGGCGCCTGACACGTACATCAAAGAGCTCCCACTCTTGGGTATGTACTTTACGCTGACTGCCAGAGACAACCAGTGGTACCTGGAAGGATTCGAATGTGACACCACCGCCGACAGAACCTCATCTGTTGGCGTGTGTGAGAAGACACTGACACACATGGTGGCGATCAAGAGCACGCGAGAGCACCAACAGAAGCCCACCGTGCCTGTGTTCATCCAACCAGAGGGAGCACGGCGAGCGCTGCAGTTTGACGCGCCAAATTTGCCACCGCCACCGGTTTTCGACGACAGCGTACCAGCGTATTACAATTGCGAGTACGCACTGAATGGCGACTGGTGCTGTGCCGAGTACAACACGGCGGCGGGCTTGGCCAAGTGCTGGGATATGCTCACTTGTACGGAACAATACTACTGGTGGAGTGGCCAGAACGAAATCTGTTGTAATGGGGACTGCTCGCTGACGTACGTCGGTGCGATGCCAACCCCGGCACCAACGACGCCAACGCCAACAACAGAGCCACCGCCGACGACAACAGTGCCAACACCAGCTCCCACCCCGCCGCCGGTCACGTCGGTCCCAATCTGGACCATCACGCCGATAACGCCGTCGCCGACGACATCACCGACGACGGCGCCACCGTTTGTGATCATCTTCCCGACGCCGGCACCCCCACCAACAACACCAGCACCAACAACACCGGAGCCAACAACCTCAGTACCAACAACACCAGAACCAACAACTCCTGAGCCAACGCCAGAGCCAACCACTCCAGCACCGACAACTCCGACATCGATGGCACCTGAGCCGACGACACCTGAACCCACCACACCAACGCCAACAACTCCAGAGCCAGTGACTCCCGAACCGACGACCTCTGCTCCAATCACCCCAGAGCCAACTACTTCGATTCCAGCCACCCCCGAACCTACCACGGAAGCCCCAGCAACACCCGAGCCAACAACGAGAGCTCCACCGACGCCGAATCCGACAACAAGCACACCACCAACTCCAGAACCAGCTACAACCGAGCCCGCCACGCCGCCGCCAGCCACAGAGCCACCGACTACACCTCCAACGACACCAGCACCGACGCCGACAGAGACAACGACGCCAGCACCAACTCCAACGACGGAACCACCGACAACACCAGCTCCACCGCTCACACCTCAAACACTGCCACCAGATCCGACGACTCTTGAACCGGCAACACCACCACCAACGTCGACTGCATCCACAGCGCCACCTCCAGCCACGCCAGAACCAACCAAAGCTGTGCCCACGCCAACGCTCGGTACTGAGCCACCTGAGACTCCAGAACCAGAAACACCAACGCCATCAACTGTTTCGCCAACACCAACACCAGAACCACCGACAGATGCGCCGACGACAGCACCAACTCTGTCAGTCCCAGGGACAGAGACGCCTGTCGTACCCGAGCCGACTCCGACCACGCTTGCACCACAGCCATCAACAGCAGCACCAACACCCGAGCCGCCAGTGACGACGGCGCCAACGTCAACACCCGAAACAACTGCGCCAGCATCAACGCCTTCTGAACAAGCACCAACGGATCCACCGACAGATGCGCCTACTTCGACGTCTCCAGTGACTGACGCACCACCGCCAACTGTCAGTGAGCCCACTCCAGCACCTGCCACCACGACTTCGCCGCCGCTGACACCAGAGCCCCCGAGCCCGTCTACGACGGCACCAACACCAACGACGGACACGCCAACACCGACGGCTGAAACGCCAACACCGACCGCCGAAATACCAACACCAACGGATGGCACGCCAACTCCAACACCGACTGATGCGCCGACGCCTTCTGTTCCCGTCCCAACCGCCTCAGAGCCCACAGCTAATCCAGACCCCATCACAACAACTCCAACCTCCACGAACCCATCGCCGACCGAACCAGCGACGCTAGCTCCGACCACGGACCCCGCACCGACTGAACCGACGCCTCCTGTGCCGTTCGAACCAACTGCCACGCCAGTCGCAACGACCCCAACACCAACCGCCGACACACAGGCACCCGCTCCGACTCCGACAGATCCAACCGCACAACCGCCGACCACCGACGAACCAACGGAAGCGCCAACAGAAGCGCCAACGCCAACGGACCCAGTGCTGACCGACCCAGTGCCGACAACCCCGACGACACCAACGGCATCACCAAGTGATGCACCGACGCCAACGCAATCGCCACCGACGACACACACACCACTTCCCACTGCCACCGACACACCGGAGGCTACTACCAGCCCTAGTCCAACCGACTCGATGGCCCCCGAGACGACGACGCCAACTGCCGACACGCCAACGCCGACAACGACAGCGACTGATTCCCCAGTGCCAAGTAGCGCCACTCCTGGTACAACGGACACGCCAACGCCGACGACAACGGCCGACTCTCCGACGCCAACGACTATGTCTCCCACAACCGACACACCCACTCCACCCGCCACGACGGAATCCCCAACACCACCACCAACCACCGCATCTTCAAACCCGGACACGCCCGCGACCACGTCACCACCATCAGCCTCGCCTCCACCAACGCCGACACCAACAACCAGTGAGACGGCGTCGGCACTGGGCACCGTCGCTCCTCCAGAAGACCCCACGACCACGCGCCCGCCCTCCGACTTCCAGCCGCAAGTCATGGACGTACCCACTCCCGCCAACGGCATCCTCGCCAACGTCACGACCTCGTCGACGCCACCACCGACGACCACCGAACCAACAATCCTCACCGACCAATCGAACCGGTCCGACAGTGCAACATCCAACGACGACGACACCAACGACCACGTCGTGGTCCCGATCGTGCAGCAGACACTCGTGGACTGGACCGACGCGGCGAAGAACCTGCGCGAGACCTTCAGCGAGTCGGCCAACCTGATCGTCGCCACCGCCGTCACCGCCAACCTCGTCACGATCGCCATCACCGCCGCTGTCTCCACTGGTGCCACCACGGTCACGACCGCCGTGTCCATGGTCACCACGACGACCCAAGGACTCTTTTTCCCCGCCGCCTCGAGTACGACGATGGCTGGGATGCCCGCCGCCGACGTCGGTGCGCTCTGGATGATGCTCAACTACTTGCAATTTATCGCGTCCGGTAGCCACGTGTCGCTGCCGGGCGCGCCCGATTTCTTCCACCAGTTCACCGACTCGCTGGGCTGGAGTGTCTTGCAGCCATCGTCGTCGTCGTCGTCGTCCTCGTCTTCCTCTTCGAGTGATGCTGGCAAGGAGCCCGTCAATAGCGACACGCTGGGCAACTTTTCCGCGTCCGATGGCGACATCATCGCGGGCGTCTTGGCGTACGCCGAGCGGGTCAACATCCAGCCAGAGGAGCTCTTCACCAAGACCATCATCGCATTCGCGAGCGTCGTGGGTATCGTCGCGGCGATTGTCGCCGTCTTCTACGCAGTGGTGCGGTGCGTGGCCAAGCGACGACTGGATATCATGATCGAGCGGCTCAAGAACCTGCCGCGCGCCAAGCTGCTGATGCGGCTGCTCACGCAGTCGTGTCTCTCGATCTGCTTGATGAGTGAGTACGCGTTGAGCATGACCAGCTCCTTCCAGATGCGCTACTTCCAGCAGCACAAAGGCGGGTATGGCGCGTTCGTGTCGGCCACCGCGGCGTTGATTCTTGTCTGCTTTGGCTTGATCGTGCTCGGTGTCGTCAAGCTCTGGACGAAGAACGAGGAGCAGCTCAACGATCCCGACTTCAAGTTTGCCTGGGGCGCGTACTACAAGTACTACCACTTCAAGAACCGGTACTTCTTCGTGCCCAAGATGGGGGCAGAGATCCTCTCCGGGGTGATCATCGGACTCGTCAGTGACGTACCTTCGCAGCTGACGCTGCTCATGTCGCTGCAGCTGGCCATGTTCCTGTACACGGTCGAGAGCTCACCGTACTCGATGACGTTCCAGACGGTGTGCACGTCCACGGCGTTCGTGATGAAGATGGTGACGTACGCGCTCATCAGTTCGTTCTTGACGTCGTCCACCGAGGCTGGCGTGCGTGATTTTGTCGGGACGCTGGTCATCTTCCTCCAGGTGTCACTGCTGCTGCTCTTCAACTCGCGGCAGCTGTACATCCTGTACAAGCAAATGCGATTCTTGATCGCACTGCGACGCCACCGCATTCAACTCGCCAAGCAAACCGAGGTTGACGAGCAGCTGCGTCGGGATGAACAAGACGAGGCGGAGATGCGGAAGATCCTGTGGTTGCGAACCTCGTCAGATTCTGCATTTACCATCAACTACGACACGACGCCTCCAGCCTTCGAATTACTGCAAAGCAAACGCAATGCTGTCGCTGCGACTCCACGAATGCAGCCGCCAGTCGCGGGGGCATGAGCAGCCTAGCGAGTGCTGCTTGCCAGCAACTGATTCATGCGGTCATCGAGCGTCTGGATGTTTGCCTGGAAGATCTGCATGTTTTCGTGAAGACTTTGTTCGATCTATCGTTGTAGAACAAAAAAGATCAGGTGTTCGTACATATTCACGTCAGTAAACACACACAACAGTAAACGTACATTTGTGAGCAGAGCTTCGTCAGACTTGAGCACGTCTTGCAGCGTTCGCTGTGATTGTTCCATCTTCTTCACCCGCCCACTTAGATCGAGGCTCTCGTCGTGGACACTCTTGAGGGTGACAAGACGATCGACAATCGACGGAACAGACGCAGCGACTTCCTCGACACTGTTGAGTTTGTCAAAGATCTGGTGGATCTTCTCACGGTCAGCCTGTGCCGATAGCGCTCCTTGGACATTCGGGGACTCTTTCAACTTGTGCAGCAGCGACAACTCGTGGACAAGTGCAGTCGTTCGCGTCTTGATCGCATCGAGGTTCTTTTCATTGAGCAGTGCCACGCGCTTGTCCAGTTCATCCACGAGAGATGACAAATCCGCGCTTGCTGATGCGCTCGCGCGCAGGCCGTCAATATGAAGCTCCTTCGGGTTGGTCGCACCGAGGATCTTTTCCAGTGACGCGATCTTGGACTCGAGGGCCAGAACGCGCGACTTGGCATCTCGATCCACAGCGTTCAGCTCTCCATTGCTGTAGATCTCGTACACAATTGGGGCCTGCGTGGATGCCGCCATGGCGACACCGCCTTGCTGCTGTTGTTGAATCTTGAGTGCGTCGATTTGCTGGAAGAACTTGGCTGTCAGGTCTCTCTGCAGCGTCGCGACGGCGTCTGCTCGTGTCGTGGCGAGCCCACCGACATTGGCAGGCTGCAGAAATGGCTGGAAGTGGGTGTTCTGCTCCATCGCCGACAGGTTGAGCTGCAGCGTGGCGAGTCCCTGCATGATCTCGGTGTACTCTGCGTCCTGTGCGGCGTCCAGCACCACAGCAGCGTCGGCATTGGTCGGTTTCTTGGTCTGCGCCAGCAGCGTGAGGTCGCTTTCCAGCTCTTTGATCTCCATCGTCAGCCGTGTGAACCGCTGCAGGGGCGACTCCAGGTCGCGGAGACCATCACTCTTGAACGGCAGCGCGCCGAGCGACTCCAACTCGGTCAGCGTCGTCGGCAGCCGCGTCGGTTCTGCCAATTAATGGATGATAAATGGTGTTAATATCTAGAATTCAACCGGTAAATCGCAATTGGACGCGAGTCGCACTGTAGATCTTGCCCATAAAGGCCTCGAACGCCTGGGTGGGGGCCACGGAGGCCTCGTCCAACTCCATACTCATCTAAATGGGCCATTTTCGCACTGTCAGCACGATTCCCCCGCAAGGGAAACGAGCGATTCGCACCTTGTCGAAGACGTGCGCGTCCTCTGGCGCGAACGCCGAGTTGCCGTGGACACCACCGGCGCCGCGCTGCACGGCAGCATACGGGTGGAAGGTGACTTCTGGGTCGGGGGTCTCAAAGACCTCAGTGTTCATGACGACGCCGTCCCACTCGCGACTTCGACGCTTCCGGACCTCGATGGCGGATTGCATCCTGATTCCACGCGGGGAAAGTGAAGTTGCCAAATAGTGTGGACTACATCATTGCATCGACACGAAATGATGTGGTCCACATGAAAAAAGGTTGGATGTCTGTGATTGATCACACTTCACCCCACCCATCAGAGAAGAGCAACGATGCCGCGTCGGGATGGTGCGCGCACCGAGACTGCGCTGCGATTATGGGCGTTTGTAGCGCTCTGTGGCGTGCTGAGCGTGTTGCTGCTGGTCGCGCTGCTTGTCGAGGGCAACCATAGCGGCCCGGATGGAGCCCCACTGTGGTCTTCTGTCCACGTTTTCGTGCCGAATCTGTCGTCTCTTCTCGCGATCGGCAGCGCGTTTCGACACACAAACGACGAGCCATCAGCCAGCGCCTCGATGCGACTGGTAGAGACCATGCCCGTGGGCGACTGCGAGCTCCAATCCACGCTGCCACAGAGTTTTGACGTGCTGCTGAATCGAACCGACCTCGCCACCACCTCGATCGACATCAGCGCCATGTACTGGTCCGTATGGGTGGTGTGCCTCCTTTCCATGGATATTTCCATCACTAACCACCTCATCCTGTAGGAATCTTCTCGGCGCCGACGATCGCAAGACGTACACCGACGCCGAGATGGCCACGTTCGGCGCCAACAGAGGCCAGCGGCTCTTTGATGCACTGGTCCGCGCCGCCAAACGGGGCGTCTCGCTGCGCATCGTGACAGCAGGCGAGTCCATCGGATTCACTGCCACCTCTCTGCCGCAGGAGCTGCAGCAGCTCGTGGATGCAGCGCCACAGCAAGTCAGTGTGAGGATGTGGAGCGGTGCGCAGTGGTACGGCGGCGGTATCCTGCACCAGAAGATCTGGATTTTCGACCAGCAGCATGTGTACGTGGGCAGCGCCAACATGGACTGGAAGTCGCTCGCGCAGGTGATGGAGATGGGCGTGGTACTCGAGAATCTGCCGTCGTCGTCTCACGTGCTGCAGGATTTCCAGCGGCTCTTTGACGTGTGGTGGATGTGGTGCACCCTGGATGCCCACGCCGCCAAGGCGACGACCACGTACGAGTCCGACGAGTTCCAGGCGACGCTCAAGGTGCCGTCGTGGTCCACCCACGTACCGCAGTCGTCTCGAGCAAAGGATCCCTTTGTGGAAGCCGGGCTGGAAGCATTCAGCACCAAGAAGAGCCAACTGCACACGACGCTGTCGAACGCAACGGCCAACCTCTTTGTGGCGTCGTCGCCCATCGAATCGACAGCGCGACGAACAAGAACGTTCGACGAAGACGCGCTGGTGTACACAATCCAGACAGCGCAGCGGCGAGTGAGTTTGAGCGTCATGGACTTGACGCCCTACTCGATGTACTCGCTGGAGACGCACACGAACGCCTCGATCTGGTGGCCAGCACTCACGGACGCGCTCATGGCTGGCGTGTACGGGAAGCCAGGGCTGCAGGTTCGACTGCTGATCAGTCAGTGGCAGCACTCACGCAAGGAGATGTTCGAAACGCTCAAGCTGCTCGACCAGCAAGCAGCTAGTTGTCGCCATCAAAGCTGTGGTGGGTCGCTGGAAATCAAGATCTTCCGCGTGCCAGGCTGGCACAACACCACGAGCACTGCGCACTCCAAAGCCCAGTGGCCCTCGTACACGCGGGTGAACCACGCCAAGTACATTGTGAGCGACCAGCGTGTCAACATCGGCACCAGCAACATGGAATGGGGGTACTTTTACACCACGGCCGGCATCAGTGTCAACACGGACCACGAGCCGACGCGCCAGGCGATGGAAGCGGTCTTCGACCGCAACTGGAACTCGCCCTACGCAGTTCCACTCCGCCTCGTGGGGTATTAAGAGGACGTGGGTTCATGTGGGATGGATCGTTAATGTATCTAGGTGCCTGGATTCCGTCCAACGTTACATGAAGTCCTTCATGGATTCGGTCGTCGCGGCCGACTTGGAGAGCGCGTCGAGCAAGCTCTTGACGCTCTTGCAGCGCTGCTTGAGCAGCTGCCGCGTCTTGGGGTCGTCTTCGCCCTTGAAGCTCACCATGTGCTGGTGCATGAAGACCGCGAGGCCGTCGATGGTGAGCATGGCCTTCTTGGTCTGCAGCAGCCGCTGGAAGACCTGCGCCATCTCCATCTCGTCGTCCAGCTTCATGATCTTCTCGAGGACGAGCCGCAAGAAGAGCACCGTCTTGTCCTCGACACCGGTAAAGTCGATCACTTTCAAGCACGACAGCGACATGGCGCCACTGATCATCATGCCCGCGAGCAGCTGCGCCAGATTGTACAGCCGCCGCGGTGTGAGCGTCTCGAGCTGCTTGAACGTGTCCCAGAACGCGAGCTGGTACGTAAACTTGTAGCGCGCATCCATCTCACAGAGCTTGCTGGACAGCAGCAGGTAGTACCGGTTGAACTTGGCTTCCTGTCCGCAGCAGTGGAGCACGACGCGCACGATCTCGCGTTCCTGCTTTTCTTTCAAGTGCAGCTGCAGCAGGCGCTCGTACGCGTCGAGGCAGTCGGCCGCGCCCATGATCGCCACGAAGATGCGCTTGCGCACGTCCGTGTTCATGCGCTGCTTCTCGGCGAGCTTGAGCAGTCGGTTGTCGTTGGCTACCGCGGTCTCACTCTCCTTCCTGGTGGTCGTGGTCGTGGCATTGGCCTGCTGGTACCCGACCCAGGTGCCGCCGACGATCCACCAGCGGCCGTCCTTGTCGGCGTGGAGGATCTCGTGAAGCGAGACGCGCAGCGCGTTGTTGGCATTCCCACAACGGGTCTTGACGCGGCCGAGCCATTTCTTCAGCGACGTGAGGTCCAGTGACGCCGACATGGTGTGCATGGGCGCATGCTTGTTGCTCTTGGCGGGCTTTTTGAGGTCGTAGATCAAGTCGAGAATGAACCGCACGCGCTCGTCCGCCTGCGCCGCGGACGCCGCGACCTTGGCGTGCACGGCGGCAACCATCTCCTTGAGCGCGTCCGGGTCGTCGGCACGGAGCTGGTGGCCACAGGCCTTGAGGAGCTGGTGGGTCAGCTCGATCTCAATGGGCGAGAACGAGTCCACGAAGCGGCGGAAGAGATCGTACACGACCGTGCACTGCACCACGCCAAAGTTGTACAGCATCGCCACCAGCAGCACGAGGTTGGCAGGCTCCTTGGATGACCTGCCCTCCTCTTCGTTTTCCTCCTCCTCAATCGACGCGGCCTTGGCCTTGGCCACGCTCTCGACCAGCTCCAGGATAAACTTTTCCATAAAGAACCCGCCCACCTCGCTGCCCACCGCGTGGTAGAGTGCCGCGACGAGCGCGCCGCCCACTTTGACCAGCGGCGCCATGACCAACCGCTCGTGGACACACATCTGGCGCAGCTTGTCCAGCAGCACGGCGTTGACGATCGTGCGCCCGCACTCGCGGTAGATCTTCTCCATCTCCAGTGCGATCGACTCCATGTTGCTCTCCGAGATGCGGTTCAGCTGGCCGTTGACGCGCCGCGTGAGCTCGCGCAGAGCCTGCGCGTCCATGGTCGACGGCAGCAAGTGGCTCTTGGCGTCGACGGCCTCGGCCGGCTGCTGCTGTGCCGCGAGCTGCCGACGCAGGTGGGGAGGGAGGTACGCGGACGGCTTCTTGTCCCCGTTGTTGGTCTTGAGCACGGGGCGGCCGTAGATGTCCTCCTCGATTTGCACGAGCTCTGGGGCCTCCTCTTGTTCGTGTACATCCTCAGATTCTGCCTCCTCTGAAGCATCTTCCTCTTCCTCCTCCTCCTCCACTTCCACTTCCTCCGACACATCCTCTCCGGCATTGTGAAGCGTGTTCCGTCGCACCTCGTCGCCCTCTTCATCCGCTTCCTCCTCTTCGTCGTCGTCCTCCTCCTCCTCCTCGTGCGAATCAAAGCCGTCCAGCTCCTCGTCCGAGTCCACGTCCGATTCGTCCGTCGGCAGCTGGTCCATGCCCGCCAGAAACGCCGCGTCCTCCTGCTGCAGCAGCTCCATCTCCCGGCGGGTCTCCTCATCCATCTCCATGTCACTTGGCCAGTCACCCGCCTCCCCCATGTCCTCGTCCTCCTCCTCCTCCTCTCCGCTATCGTCTTCTTCTTCCTCCTCCTCCTCTCTCGCATTGCGCCTGGCCTTGCTCTTGCCCTTGGACGCTGTGGAACCTGCCACGCCCTTGCGCTCCTTCACCAGCCTAATCATAGTCGTGAATCAGTACATGGACATCCTAGCCCGATGCCAGCCAAAACATACTCGGAAATGCTGTCGAGACGCTGCAAAAACTCGGTAAAATCTTCGCCCAGGCCGTCCTTGGCGTACTCTCTGACCCACAAACAACACATCAGCCAGTGTGCACTCCTTCGGTGCCATTTCCCAGCCACTCAATCAGTCACACGCACCGCTGGAGGCGCTTGAGCCCGTCGTGCTTGCCCGCGCTGCTCTTGAGACCGAGCTTGGTTTCGAGCGCCTTGATCTCGGCGTCCTCGTGGCTCAGCTCGTCGCGGTCGCCGCGCATGGAGCGACCCGTGGTCTCCTGCACTAGCTCATGGAACTTGTTCTGGAAGCCGCCGCCGCTCGAGCCTGATGGCCGTTTGCGCGTGGTATTCTGGTGGTTGTTGGCAGCCAGTGGTTTGCGCTGCTGCTGCTGCTGCTGCGGTCGCTCATTAGATGCACTGCCTCCGTGCACGCGCTGCTGCTTGTTCTTGCGCTGCTTCTTCTCGTTGCGCTCGAGCTTGCGCTTCTCCTTGCGCGAGATCGTGTCGCCGCCCGCCGCCATGAGTGTTGTCGCTCGTGTCAATACTGTATGCCGTCTTGACCAATGAGCTGCTCGATGGCGCGTATCCCTAGTTTGGGTGGTTAATTAGGGACTCATTCTGAAACAAAGCCAACTTCCAGATGGCTACACTGGAAAAATGAGATCAATCCCAAAAACGAAAATGATGTGAAACAAATCCATGCAATTACAGTATACATTTTCAAGTGCGCTCCTAGTTTAGCAGATCAACGAATGCAGCACACGACGTGGATGACGCGTACAGCAAATAGATAAGCAGGAGGAAGAGCAGCGCGAGGTGCCATAGGGACCCGACGCTGCGGTTCTTGCCGCCGGCGTTGAGGACGATGTGCTCGCCGAGATCCACGTGGGGCACTTGGTCCAGTGGCGCGTAAGAGATCTGGTACTTGTTGGTGGACTCGAGGTCGTCGTTGGCGCTGGAGCGCACGACCGCGTAGTGCTTCAGGTACGTGAGTGCATTCACCACGTTGCCGACGATGAGGGTGCCAGGCGGGTTGATTCCCTGACGGTGGATCTCTTCGGCGATGTTGCCCAGTGTCGTGCGAATGGTCACAGAGTTCTCAGTCGTTGCTGCGTGGATCACCGCCGCTGGTAGATCACGAGGGAACCCCCTCTCGTTGATGAGGCTAGCACACAGACCTTCAATGCGCCCAATCGCCATGAGAAAGATCACCGTTCGGTGGTCACAGTACTCCGGGAGGTTCGGGAAGCTGTCTGCCTTGCCGTGGCCAGTGCACACAAGAACTTGGTCGGCGATGCCACGCATCGTCGCTGGGATGCCAGCGCTCAGCGGCGCCGACAGCGAGCTGGAGATACCCGGGATGACGTCGACTTCAAACCCAGCCTCCGAGTAGATCACTGCTTCCTCACCGCCGCGGCCGTACATGAACGGGTCTCCGTTCTTGAGCCGCACGACGCGCTTGCCCTGGCGCAACGCCTCGAGGCCCCATGCGTCCAGCTCGGCCTGCGCGAGGTCCGCCTTGCCGCAGCGCTTGCGGGCGACGCGCACTTCGCACTTGGCCATGGCCAGCACCTCGTGCGGAACGAGGCGATCTGCCAGCACGAGGTCGGCCGACTCAATGGCGCGCACAGCCTTGATAGTGAGCAGCTCTGGATCGCCCGGCCCGGCGCCGACCAACAACATCTTGGATCGAACCGTCATGGTTTCTGGAGTGGAAGTGAGAGCTTGGTGGAAAACGGGAAAGTGTGCAAACTGGAGATCGAAAGAAGAATGGATGGGCTCACTCACGAACGGCGATTGCGCCGTTGCCGAAGAATGAGTCACCCTCAATTCTCTTTGCCAGCGCGAAGAGGCGGCGATGCTCTCTCTTCTTCTGGAGGTTCTTGCTTTCTGCGTGCTTGACTCGCCAATGACGGCGCGCCGTGTCGGACTCGTCACGCCGGTCGCCTCCATTCACAACCGGCACTGTTCGACATGACGCAATCCGAGCGCATAGTGACGAGCCCCGAATGAGTGACGGTTGAGTCGATTCCGTTGGTCGGCTCCAGTTATTTCGCGATCATGTTTTCGAGGTCACGTGTGTTGCCTGGTGTCCTGCATCTGTTGGGCAGTCCGGTTCTCGTATGGGGCATGTTATAAAGTATAGGAGGGTTTTGAAACGACGTCGGCGCCATTTGCGTCGCTGATTGGCTAGAACCTTCCGCCAATCACGTAGCCATTTTGGTGATGCTTGGCAGTTGTCCCACCTCGATCCGAGGTTTTATAGGGATTCCATAAGGTTTTTCCGTGCAGAGTGATTGTGCAACATCGTGAACCAGTCCGCTTCTTGGGTGG
>JAADXF010000537.1:0-16305 GCA_023337575.1 Pythium chondricola | reverse complement strand
TCCATGCCATGGACCATGGCTCTTGCGGCTGTTGTCGCGTCGTGACCCCTGTCTCTCGTTGGATTGGAGGCGAAAATTCCGGATGTTTTGCACTGACGTTCCGCTGGCGTGCCTGCTGGAAACCCGCGACAGGGAGAGCTTTGGATCCAGTGTTCAAACCCACCGCTTCCCAGTGCGGTTGCCGGATTCTGGGAGAGGCAGCCAAGGTCTATACAGTGTTTTGGAATCAGCGCATGGGACTGGATGCACCTGGTGTGACAAGGTCTCGCTTCTTCTCACTTTGGCTTTTCGCGCCGGCCGTGTAGCCCACTTTCCAATCCGTCCACCTGCATCAAGCGTTCTTGCAGGCGTGGCGGCAATCCCACCACACTCCACGACAACACTGCTGCTTGCGTGTGTGGTACAACTGAGTCTAAAGGCGTGACGTGTCGTCACGTTGTGAGCTGGTCCATTCCCGGACATCCCGAAATCCGCCGAGTCCCAGTCCAGAATCTACCATACAGTGCTACGACTGTATAGTATCGTTCTCCGACTCACCCGACACATTCCTCCACACAGCGGTGTACATAAACGCTGCGTATCAGGATATACGCCAACAGCGCGTGCTTCAGTCGACAGATAGACTCACCAACAAACGATCCCCGAACGCCGCCAATCGACCTACAGTAAATGACGCTGCCGGCCGCCACTTCGAGCAGCTCCATGGCGCTGGTACCTGCCACCAAGCCGCTGGATACAGCCAAGCACATGCAGAGCTCACGCGTCTGGGGCTTCCTGGGTCACAAGCTGGCCGAGCTCAAGCACGTTGCGCGCGCCAAGAGCCGCAAGAAGCTCGTCGACGCCGTCACACGTGGCGCCATCAGCGACGTCGAGACGCTGCTGGCTGTCGGTGCCGACGCCAACGCGAGCTCCGTGTCGGGTGAGACCGCGCTCCACCTCGCGGCGGCGCGCGGCCACGTCAAGATCGTCTCGTTGCTGGTGGCGAGCGGCGCCGACGCCAACTGTACGACCCAGAACGGCGCGACGCCACTCTACCTCGCGTGCGAACAAAACCGTGAACCCGTCGTCAAGATGCTGCTAGAGGCGCGCGCCCGTGTGGACATGGCCGTCCGCGACGCGCGCGGCTTCCACCCGATCCACGTGGCCGCCAAGAACGGTTTTAAAGAGGTCGTGTCGATGCTACTGCAGCACGGCGCGCGTGTGGACGCAACCACACCGTCCAAGCAGCTGACGCCGCTGATGCTGGCCGCTCGCGGTGGCGCATCCGACGTGGTCGAGCTGCTACTGGACCAAGGCGCGGATCCAGACCTGGAAGACCGCGAGGGCAACACGCCACTGCACTTTGCCTGCAGCGAAGGCCACTACCGACCAACGTATCTGCTGCTCACGGCCGGTGCGGATCCAGAGATGCCCAACGTCCACGAGGAGACGCCATTCGACGTCGCGGCGCGTGGTGGCTTCGCACACGTCACACATTTGCTCGAGACCAACGGAATGGGCGTTGGTCCAGAAGTGGACCACGCCTTCGCCAACGATCCACAGCTGAGCGCCAGCATCGCCCGCAACCGCCCAGAGCTCGCCGAGGTCATCGTGAAGAACCGACTCAAGTACGCGCGCTTCTGCCACCTCGGCTGTGTCTACGAGGAGGAGCCGTTCGTGGAGACGATCGTCTTTGACGACGGCAAGGACGACCACCACTGTGTGGACGAGGAGGATACGGACGTGGACTCGGATGACAGCGGCGTCGCCTTCTAATTATGAGTCTCTACTGTACGTTCGTAACTCCCCCCTCGCACGCCAACACCAACGCCCACGGAAGGCGTACGCACAACCCACAGAAGCACACGTGCTTGCGCGCAGCGCCATCGCGCCCACGCTGTACCATACCAGACCCCACCCTTCGGATTCTTGCCAATTACTAGTATTGCCGACCAAAACATAATATTGTGTTCTTTCCGTGTGCAATTATTAATATAATTGGGCCTTATATAATAATCATAATACGATTGGTCCCCGACCAATGTCGGCAGCATCTACCGGCAGCCCGCGGAGCTCACTTTGTTGCGGAGAAGAACGCGGCCTTCCTGGGAGAAGGGGCGAGTGTCGTACTGCTTTGGGTGGACGCGGACGACGCGTGGGGCCTCGTATTCGTCCACAGAATCCGACTGGACCGAGGACGCATCCGAGTACGAGTGGCGTCGGTTCCCAGGAACCACAAGAGTCTTCTTCTTGGCCTCCACGGCCACGTTCGTCCTCAGCGTGGCCTCTTTCCTGGCATCGTACTGCGTGGCAGCACCAGCGAGTCGGGACTCGAGACACTTCCGGCGAAGGTGCTGCGGTGTGGACGGACGACGCATGTAGGACGCCCCACGGACACTGGAGCATGTGGATGCGGACGAGCCCACACGGGATCCAGCCACACTGCCCGCACTACGTGGACGAACCGAGTATCCACTACACTGGGAGGTGCAGTCGTCCACGTCCACAAGGAGTGGCTTGTGGCTGCTCAGTCGCTTGCTGTGGACGCCGGTGGCGTCCGCCGTGGACGGCCGCTCCGCGCGGATGTCAGCCATGGACATGGTGAGCCGTCGTGTCTGGGTCGCCTTGGTGACTGATCTACTGCCTGCTCCAGTCACCGCAAGCTCCATGTCTTTAAGGTGGCGCTCCAGCCGTTGAGTAGAGGCTGCGGCCTGCTGCTCGCGTCGCTGCTTGAGCATCGCCTGCTTCTTCGGGTTCGCACTCATCGGTCGCTCCTTCTTGATCACGTTCTTGGTGGATGTGGACGGTCCGGTCGGATGGCGTGTGGCTGAGTGGTCCTCATCCAGTCGTTGGCCACGTGCGGACATTGGCCGATCCTGGTGGTTGTGGCCATGGCCATGGTGGTGATGACGATGATGGTGGTGGACGTAGTGGCGGCCCTGGTAGTGGCCCGGGTCCTCGTCCACACTTGCGTGGTCACTGTCCGCTTCGTCCTCCTCGTCCGGCTCGGACGTCCACAAACCTCTCGGTACTTTGCTGTTGGTCGGATATGCGGACGGCTCCACGAGCTGGAGGAACTCCTTCAGGTCGATCTCTCCACTGCCGTCCACATCAAACTGGGAGAAGAGGTCCTGCATTTGCTTCTCGCTGACAAAGATACCAAACTTGGTCTTCAAATTGTTGCGCAATTCCTTGATGCGGATACCCTGGTCCCGGCCGCTGCGCAGCATCTTGAAGGCGCGACGGTACTGGTCGTCGCCGCTCGGGGTCTTCTGCACGACCTTGGTTTGGATCTGCTTCATCAGCGTCTCCAGGGTCCAGTTGGATGCCTGGCCCGTGTTGTCGAGGTCGTCTTTGACCACGCCGAGCCCCAACAAGAACTCGTTGCGGGACTCGCGCTTGAGCGCCGCCTGCTTGTCCTCGGTCTGCTGCTGGCTGATCTCGAACCACTGGCGGCCATAGTTGTAGTCGGGCGGCAGCACGCGGCGAATGAACTCGTTCAGGTCGATCGTGCCGTTGCGGTCTTCGTCGTACTTGTCAAAGAGCAACTGGAGCTCGTAGTCTTCCAAGATGATGCCAAACTTGATGCGCAGCTGCTCCTTGAATGACACAAAGTCGATGCCTTCGCCGCGCGCGCATTCGAGCAGACGGTAGGCTTGCTGGTAGACAAAGTTGCCGGCGATCTTGGTCTTTTCCTGGATCTTTTCCTGCAGCTTGCGCTCCACCTTGTCCACGTTCCAGCGGAAATGGTGCAGCGACGGCGGCAGCTCGTGGCCCACGGGGTCCTGGAACAGCACCTTCGACGGCGACTTGGCCTTGTCGCGCGCGCTCTTGCACGCCGAGCGCTTGAGCATCGAGCCTTTCATCGTGGCTCTATCGGTAGGTACTGTAGGTAGCGTAGGTAGCTGATGCCTTGACGGATGCACGGCCAACTCGGTAGTCCCACGCTTCACGTGCCCACTCGTCTGGCTGGCACAGTCGTGGGCTCTCTATCTTCGCCTCTGTGTGTGTGTGTTGTAAGACACGCACTACATACTAGGTCGTGTCTCTAGCGGATAAGGCCCCGCAGTGGTGCCTCCATGTCCGATACGGTACGTCGTATCCATCGTCAGAACTCGACGCAACCGGAAGTATTTTTGAGCCAGATCAGAATGATGGTCCCTGCTGTGTACTTTCTCGAAACCTGTTATAAATGATATGGGTACATATAGCAACCTCCAGCAGTGGCTGGGAACAGACAGAGACCCCATGGGTATTAATTACTGCTTGCGCCAGGCGGATGCGGTGCGCACGGCTACATGCGCCTCCGTGTCATTCACCTTGGTGAAGATGGGCACCGTGCCGGTCTGCACGAGCGAGAAGCCATCCGCGAGGTGGCCATCCAGCGCGGGTGCGTCGCCGTTCTCCGAGACCACGACCATGACGTCGCCGCGCTTGAGCTGGTCCTTGAGCCTGGCGGCGCCGTCAGCTCCGTTGCGCACGAGCATCGTCTTGCTCGTATCTCCGAGTGACTGCATGAAGCGCTCGAGCGCGCTCTCGCTCTTGCGGTAGATCTCATCAAAGAGCGCGTCGTACGTCTGCGCACCGTTGCCGGCACTGGCGTCCTTGTTGATGATCACGACCTCGCTGGTGCGGTACGGATCGGCCTTGGCGTACGGGCCTGGCGCATCCACACACGTGGTCGCGAGCGTAAAGCTCTTGGTGGTGTCGTCAATCGGCTGCGCGACCACACGGAAGCCGGCGTGCTGGAAAAAGTGGGGGCGGAAGTGGTAGCGCGCAAACTTGGACGCGCCGTTGTCGCCCGTGCTGATGAACGAGCCGCCCATGATCACCTGGTGCTCGCCGTCAAAGCACGGCGCGCTGAAGTCGTCGTAGTAGCGGTGCAGCTTGAAGCCAGGCAGCGCGCTGAACACGTCCTCGCACCACTCCCACGCATTGCCAAACACATCGTGGAAGCCGCCGGCAGTCGGCTGCATCGCGTCCACCGGTGAGAACGACGCGTGCGACAAGTTGAGGTTCTTGCCGTGCTCCACCGCCATGGTCGTGCGCACCTTGAGCACGTCGTCGGACGCCGTGGCCGTCGCGCGGTCCTTGGCGTCGCGCAAGAGCTGGTGCACTGGCTCGGTCGTGAGGTGGTACACGACCTTGTCGGCGTTGCCGTCGCGCGCGTTCTTCCACTTGCAGAAGGCCTGCGCCTCGTGGAAGTTGACCTGCGCCGGCCAGTCCCACTGCATCGGCAGCACGTCAAAGAGCGCACGCAGCTTGTACTGGTGGCTACCGGATGGTCCATCGGGCACCCAGAACTGAGGCCATTTGGTGTTGCGGAAGCAGCGCCACTCCCAGCCGAGTGACGTCCAGTAAGCCGGCTCCAGGTAGCCGCCGGTGGCCACAAACTCAAAGAACTCGCCGTTCGAGACAAGGAACTTGGACGCCTCGCACGCGGGCACCTCGACGGTCTTGTCGCCGTACTCGTTGTCCCAGCCAAAGCTCGGGAAGTCGCGTGGTTTGCCCACGGTGACCGTGGCCGCCGGCACCGGCAGCATGGCATTCACTGGGTAGTCGACGCCGGCGGTCGGACGCGTGGCCGACCCTGGACGGGACGCGGTCGGATGGTAGTCGGCCAATAGGTCCGACTTGGCAAAGAACGCGACCGGGTGCTCCAGCATGAGCATGGACGAGGTCTCGAGGTGGATGCGATCGTGTTCCAGCGCCATGGCGAGTGCCCAGAGCGGGCTGGCTTCATCGATGGGTGCATGGCCAGGTGCCAATCCGGGGTGGGTTTCGATCACGTGCTTGACAGTCGCGTAGACCGCGCGACGGTACGACGTGACGTGGGCGATGGCCGGCCACTGCATCTCGTTCTTGGACATGTCGTCCCAGCGCATCTCGTCCACACCAACTTCAAACACTTGCTCAAAGTATGGGTTGAGCGATTGCGGCACGAGCCCCGCGACCACGAGCTTGTTGACGTAAAAGCAGGTCGGGTGGCCATAGTAAAAGAGGAGCGGGTGCCGCAAATGGTGCGGCGGTGGCGTGGTGAATGCATGCTCGCCTTGGAGCGTGGCGAAGAGCGCGTCCGTGAGCGCCCACGTGTTGTCAAAGTAATCGAGCAGCGAGGCGCGCGAGCACGTGGCCAGATTCGGCATCGCGATGGAATGGAGCCGACCGGTCGTGGGGTCCTTGCCCGGGAACGACGCGACGCGGCGTGGATCGCGGTCCGTGGTGAACCAATCGTCGTCGCGCTCGCCGTAGAGGTAGCTGTCGTCCTCGTCGTCCTCGTCTTCCTCCGCCTCCACCGCCACGGCGGACGCCGCAGCGGACGTCGCGAAGCGCTGGGTAAGCGGAGAGGAGGGGAGGGGCGCAGCGGCCTTGGTCTGCACATTGCGGACGGCGGTGGAGGAGGTAGAAGAGGAGGAGGAGGAAGAAGAACCACCGGCGAGCGTGCTTAGGGTGGCTGCCAAGCGAGACGGTGGGAGGCGGAGGGAGGACGCGCGGGAGGACGAGGAGGGGACGCTGAGCGCCGCTTGGGCGGACGCCAATAACATGCGCTTGTGGGCGGTGGGGAAGCGGCGAGGGAACTGCGTGATGGGCAACATGATCGCGCGGAGGAGGGGGGGCGAAGAATCGAAGAGGGGAGCGGAGGACGCGGCGGAGACTTGAGCACGGCACCGCCAGAACCGGAATGAATGAGGGCGGTTGAAGGTGTGATTTGAGCGCCGCCGGTGGGATGAATCAAACGGACCCAAATAGAGCGCTATACCCAAACTAAAGCAAAGATTAGTGGGTGCGATTGATTTCAGCCAATCAAAACGCTTGAAATCGATAGACTGATGTGGTTTGATTGGCTGAAAATACGATGCCGTTGTTCCGAAGCCGATCGAAGTTGTTCCGCATGCGGTCAAGTGAGTCCGTTGATTTGTGTGTATGCCTGTGTGCGTTGCGTGGTTGGAGGGAGGCAATCGAAACGGCGGTTTCTCTCGATCCGCTGATCGAGGCAAAACAATGTGTGGTGTAGGAACTTCTATAGACACCGGCCTTATATATATGGCCGGTCGGATAGGTGATGCTCCCAATGCCACGTGCTGTCAATTGAGGGCACGGAAACGGATCACTCGTTAAGGGCCAGTCTCTAGCTCCAGCCGTTCTATAATACTATTAGTATAATAGTGGCTGCCACACTTTCGTGAGACCAGCCTCGATCTTTCACAAACCGAATGTACACTGTAGCGTGCCCAAATGATTTGTCACTTCGTGACATGCTTTCAAGCAGTGGGTGGTGGTGGGCGGCAGCGACACGCAAAAGTTGCCGTTGGTTGGTTTGAATCGATCCTATTATAACTGGAAGGATGGATTGATTCATCCTTCCCGCCACCGTCTAACTGCAACCGCCTGTCCAGCGTGACGTGCCCATCCTTCGGATTGCGTACGAACACCATCGAAGCGGAGATTCACCGCCATATGACCTGGTGTGATTTCAACCAATCATCGCCACCCCTACCTATCCGTCTTGCACATTTTGGGCTACTGGAAATCACGTAAATTGGGTTTCCAAAAGATCGAGTCGTCACCAGTGTTGATCAATGTGGCACTGTGCGTAACATACGGGGGGTGATCTCTATTGCGTTCAACCGGGTCACACCGCCGGTGCTCTATTATTTCGATCGGAAGACCACGAGCTGCGCGAGGCGGATCAGCGCATCCCGCGCCGGCGAGGGCGCAAACTGCATCGCTGCCTGGCACGCGAGCTCCGCCTGCTCTATTGCGAGCGCCTTGGAACGGGCGATACCCGTGCTCTTCTCCACGAGCTCCGACGCCTGTGTAGGAATTAATACCAATCAACCAATCAATGGTGTGCACCGTCAGCCTCCAACGAACCACTCCTTCCCTCCCTCTCTCCGCCACCACAATCGCAATCGCGCCACGTACCAGCTCAATGTCGCCATCGCGGGTAAACTTGCGCGCCGCGAGCTCCCGGAGCACTGGGAATTCTTCCTGCGCCAGCAGCAGCGGCGCCGTCGACAGCCCGGACTTGAGATCGGCCAGCAATGGCTTGCCACTCTGCGTGCCTTCGTAATCCAGCACGTCGTCGATGAGCTGGAACGCGAGGCCAAGGTGGCGGCCGTAGGCAAAGCCCATGGCGCACGTGTGCTCGCCGTGCTTGCCCAGTGCGAGCGCGGCGCGGCAGCTATTGGCCATGAGGGAGCCGGTCTTGTAGTAGTTCTTCCGGAGGTAGTACTCGAACGGCGAGATCGCGCCGCCGTCCGCGTGCTTCATTTGCATCACCTCGCCCTTGACCAGGTGTTCAATGGCCGTGGACATGAGCTCGATGGCCTCGAGGCTGCGCAATCGTGCGAGGCAAATGGACGACCGCGCCAATAGGAAATCGCCCGCGAGAATCGACAGCTTGTCGCCAAAGACCTTGTTGACGCTCGGCACGCCGCGACGCGTGTCCGCCTCGTCGATCACGTCGTCGTGGAGCAGACTTGCCGTGTGGATCATCTCCCTGCTCACCATCCATCCACCACGCGTCAGTCGCATCGCTCCTCCTCGTCGCAACACGCTACCCACTACGTACGTGATCTCCGCGAGACGCTGCTGCGCGGCAAACGTGAACGCTTCCGACTGTGTCGTGGTTGGCAAGGGCGCACCCGTGGCCGCGCGGTGGGCCTCGGCGGCCTGGGCCACCAACAGCACCATCGTGGGCCGCACTTTCTTGCCACCGTCGTGCTCGAAGAAGTAGCGCGCGACCGCCGAGAGCACGGGGTGGTCCGACCCGAGGATCCGCTTGATGCTGTCGGTGACCGAGACCATGTCCGCGGCCACGAGCTTGAACGGGTCCACCAGCAGCGACTGGTCCGTGTGGAGCAACTCAATGTGGTCGCTGTATTCATATAGTCAAGAAGCGACAGAGCAAGGGTCAGCGTGGTGTGGTTGGTTCTGGATTGGATGCACTCCACGGATCGCGTGGATCGGACGAATCGAATCGACCGGTCCGGGGTGCCGTGTCCATCGCGCGATGCGTTGATTCAACCGTACCCGGTGGCGCGGATTGCGTGCGCGTATCCATCCGCTGGATCCAGAATCGACACGGTGGCTTCGTCCTGTGGCATGAATTCAGACGTTCGTCAGCCAGTCAATCCGATAGGCGAGCGCTCCAGGGGATGGAGAGGGACCGACGCACCACGGCGGCGGCGCTGAGCCACAGGTTGGGGTTGGTCTCGAGGTCGGCGCGCAGCTTGCCGGCCATCGCGCGGACGGCGCTGTCGCGCAGGCTGCTCATTCGTGCAAGCCCATGCTGGCGGTGCACGACCGCGATGTGGCGAGCGGGGCGCAGGAGCGACTGCATGCTTCAGCCACTTGCGTTGAGGTTGTCAACGGCTGCGTCACGCTCGCCCAATTCGGCCGAGCCGCGCCGTGCGTTGTGGTGGGCCACTTACGTTGCCAAGCTGTTGCGTGAAGGGAGTACCGATACACACCGCATTACAGCGCGCATCGCGATGTGATGCGACGGACGGGCCAAAAGTGGGTATTATAATTTTAATACCCACTTTTGGCGTCATCTTTTTGTAATATTAAAATATTACTATCGTTATTAATACCCGGTAGTACTGCCTGTCAATTTTAATTCCATGCAATTATAATTGCGCGGACAGCACGTCCTGTATTGTGCCATGAACATGGATGCCGCCGCGCCACCGCCGCGGAAGAAGCCACGCCGCGGCAAGCGCAAGTCAAAAGCCGAGCGGCTTGCACGAGGATTGAGCGCCAACGCGGACGAAGATGCAGCGCCTGTCTCGATGGAGCAGCTCCAGGAGCTGCTGGATGCGCCGACGTCCACAACGAGCCTCGAGTGGGACCAAGCGCAAGCCATCGCATTGCGGATTGGGACGGCGGACGCGAAAAAACTGATGCTGCGGACACTCGTGTTCGATCGCCACGCGCCACGCGCTGCTGTCCACTACGCCAAGCGGCTGCGGATCACCCAGGACGAATTGTTGGACGTGCTGTCTGCGGGCCGCGTCCACGCGGCCAAGTGTCTGGCGGTGGCCCGGTTCCTTGCGGATGCGGACGCCAATATATTGAACAATTCTACACGAATCGACCAATTTATTGTGCCGTGGCTGGACGCACACAAGCACGTGGCGGACGCAAGCGACGATACTGCACAGGAGAACGATCATGGCGCCAAGCAACAGCCGCCATCCGCATTTTTTACGAGCGCGCGGATCGTGCTGCAGCCACAGGGAGGACCGGGAACCACATCCGCATTGGACGAGGACAAACGAGCGCTGCAGCAAGCGCTGGTGGCCAAACTGGTGGTGGACAAGAGCGCCCACACTGGTGTTCTCCTGCAATACGCGAGTGCGTTCGCTCCCGTGCTCGGTGACGCCGTCCACACTGTGGACGGTATGGACGGAGAGTTGTCTTCGGTGTGGACGGCCGAGATACTACAGGCCGAGACGCAGCGACGAGTGGACATTGCTGCTCGCGTGGAGAAGAGCTTGCAGCTGCTGTGGCCGGACGCTCGCGTAGTGGTCTTTGGCTCCTCGTCCACGGGACTGCTTGTGCCAGACGGCAGTGGATCGAGTGTGGACGACGTGGATTTCTGTGTGATTCTGCCCACGTGTCCGCAATTTCTCGAGGACACGGCGCCGGTAGTCGCAGATATCAAAGACCACTTGTCCTTGTACGTCGCGGACGATGCGATCGCCGTGACGCGAGCCCGTGTGCCCATCGTGCGGTGGACGGATCCGCAGTCCGGCCTCGAGTGCGATCTGTGTGTCAACAACCTGCCTGCACTGTGGAATACTCGCCTCACGATGCAACTGGTCGATGGGCTGGACTCGATCGTCCACCAGTTCTCGGTGTGGATGAAGCGGTGGTACAAGGCGCATCGATCGGACGGGGGCTTTGCGTCGGCGCTGAGCTCGTACGGCATGCAACTGCTCGTCTTGTACTTCCTTCAGCGCACTGGCATCGTCGCGGCGGGCATCGATTGTGGGGACTGCGTGCTCGATGCTGATGCGCTCAAGCAGCTCGACGAAGGAGAGATCACAAGACGCATCGAGCTAGCGGTCGCTGGCGCCACGTCTCCACCCACACAGCGTCCAGTGAGCTTGTGGTCGCTGGTGGTCGAGTTCTTTGCGTTTTACGGCACGAGCGGATTTGATTTCGAGCACGGAGTCGTGAGTCTTCGTGACGTTGCGGCGACCAAGGCCCAGCGACACTGGGTGCGACGAACGTGGCGCTACTCGCTAGCGATCGAAGATCCGATCGAGACGAAGAGGGACCTGGGGACGCTGTTCTCGAGAGTCTCACTCACGCGCTTCCGCGTGGCTCTCGTCGCTGCGTGCATCTGCATCGCTGAAGCCCACCAGAGCAACGAGGCACTTGATAGCTCGGACCGTATCGCGCTGTTGGAGTCACTCTTGGTGGTCAGCCCGAAATAGAACAAGCGCGTACCCAATTTGTCGCTCATCGAATCCGTGCATGAGCTTCATACCTTGAGCTGGGTACTGACAGGAACAACATGAGGGTCACGCCGATGCCGATACCGACGCCGACGTCTGCGTCCTCGTCTTCGTCCTCGGTGCCGCCGGTGAATCGCGAGACGGAGAAACGACTCAAGCTTCAGAACTTCCTCGTGCTCAAGGCGTTCAATCTGCGCAAGGGCAAACAGACACTCGTCGAGCAGTTCCAGTTCTTGCGGCGTGTAGATCCTGTGTCCGGGCGGGGCGTCTTGGCGCTTGATACACTGTGCGAGTATCTGGCGATTCCTCCGTTCCGCCGGCTCATCCTGTGCCAGGTCTTCCAACTCTCCACGTCCGCGGCGACGATTGATTTCGATGCATTTGTGCGGTTCCTTCAGACCGCAGCGGTGCAGGCCGCGCAGGAAGAGCGTGAGCTTTACAAGCAGAGTGCCTCGAGTCTTCCTCTGCCCCCGCCTCCTTCTTCGTTGCATGGCAATCAGCAGCTTGTGTGCTTTGAACCGAGCTTGCTGTCGATGCGATTCGCGCGACCGCCGCCGGTCCCCGGGTTGTGGAAGAAGCGCGAGATCACGATCCAAGAGCGCATCACCGAGTACACCAAGATCGACGAGACCGGCCGCGCGCAGCACCTCGTCGAGTCGGAGAAGCACCAGAGCGAGGTCGTCCACATGGAGTCGTTGACAGGTGAGTTCGCCCACCGCGAGATCACGCAGTTTGAGACGCTGGAGCGCTTGAATGATGAAGTGGTCAACCACGAGTCGGGCAGGGAGGAGTTCGTACATCTCAAGTCGCAGCACGATGAAGTGTCCAAGTTTGAGAGCTCGATTCCGACCAGCCAGGGGCCACCAAGGCCGGAGGAGTGCGAGCAGCCACCGCCATCGCCGACGATCAAGCGTGATCCATCCGCGATGGACGGCTCCACGGGCTTCCAGAGCCCAGGGCGCGCGAACGTGGTCTTTAGCTCGCCCGAGGAAGAGGAAGAGTACTACAGATACCAGAGTCAGTTCGCGCAGTCCGCAGCAGGTGATGGTGCGGAGATGGAGACTCTACTGGAGGAGGCACATGAGTATCCGATGGAACCACCGCCAGAGTAGCAAGATGCATGCATAGATATATCACGGATACGAAGATGTCAGGGTACCTACTCGAGTTTGTCTTGGTCTTGCTTCTATGTGGGTTCTCCGTCAATAGCTCACGACTGGGTAATGGCCACACTCGGCTGCTCCACGGGAGCGACCTAGTTGTCTTCTTCAAGATCCTCAGGGCCGCTGCTGCTGTTGCCACTGAGCACGTAGTGCATGCGCTTGAATCCTGGGAGTCCCGAAGACGTGGGCGGTGAGCCGACTGGAGTCTTGCCGTTGTTCTCGTACACCGTAGCCAACGACTTGGAGGGGTTGTTCGGGTTGTTCTTCTCAGCGTACGCGATGACATCCGCAAAGTAGTCAACGAGGTCCTGACAGGTGACGCCGTCACGCGAAATGATCTTCAGTGGTGACACCTCCAGGTGCTTGCTCACGTCCTCGTTCAGCGGGTCTTGGTCAGCGCCCGGTGAGAACGAGATCTCCATGCGAAACCGTTGAGGATCATCTGGCGCGTATTGGAAACGCTCAAAGACTCGCACGACGAAATGTGTCATGTAGCACAGCTCTGGCACATCCTCGACCCACTTCTTCGCTTCTTCGCCGACAGGAGCCTTGATTGAGCAATCTTCACGCCCGAAGCGGAGCACGTTCAAGAGTGTGTGCAAGTGCGATTCACTCGTGAAGTAGAGTCGCGTGCGCACAGATCGATGCTTGGACTTGATCTCCTGCTTGTTGTTCTTGCCCAAGTAACTCGGGTTCAACCGGTGAGTTGTGCCGATTCGCAGGCCTCGGGCGAGATCGAGGTCATCCTTGATTTTCATCAACAGTGTGCGGCACATCGCCGATCCAATATAGATCTTCTCGTTCTCGTTGATGCCGTACTCTTGTGGGACGAGCGCATGCGCCAATGACGCGGCGATGTTCAAGAGTTCACGTATGCTCGTCAGGTGCAAGTGCGAGTTGTGAATCGAGTCGTAGCGAATGCAGTCATGGATGTCTGAGATCTTTGACAAGTCGTAGGTGTCCGTCTTCTTGTTGTAGAAGTCGCGATACAGCTTCGCCCATCGCTCACGCATCATTTCGAGGGTCTCACGGCCGCAAGGTTCCGGGTACAGTGCTTCCTCTTCAGGGAGGTGGTTCGAGAAGCGGTTTCCTTTTTGCTCGTCACTGGAGTAAGCGTGGATGTGTCCACCTGGCCGAAGACCACATCGGGAACGCGTGGCACTCGCGCTGCGGGATCTTTCGAGCGTTATGGCATTGAGTTCGTGCCGAGAAACGCGCGTGAGTGGATCTTGCTCTTGGCGAGTCTTTTTCTTGGTCTGCTCTGCCTTGACCTGTGCCTTTTCTTGGATGGTCTTGGTCAGCTGATCCTTCAACTTGTTGAGCAACTTGTGCATCACTTCCATTTTCTTGATTGGCTGGTCAACCACAGTCAAGGCTTGCGCAACAGAGCGAATGAGACGGGATGTAGAGTCCATCAGCTCTTGGCAATTGTCTCCACGGTGTATGATGCTGTGGAGACGTTGCTTCACCTTCATGATAATCTCCTGGGCCTCCGACCCGGATTGATCCAGCATAGAGTCTGCATCCTTCGACTTCAACACCAAGCCGACGAGGATTGGGATGAGATCACCCTCGAGTTCGAGCAAACCCTTCGCGAAAGCAGCAGCCGTTTTCTGAACGCGACCCTCATCACTCGTGTAGATCTTCAGGTCGTGGCGGTACGTGGAGTGCAACCGAATCAGTCCTCCGTCGCCGCCAGGGTACATCATTTGGCGGAAACGTTGACCAAGACGCTCGGCTTGGTCCGCACCAGTGTGAGTCAGGTCGCCACCCCATTTGAGGATCAAAAGAAGCTTAGATGCCCTCTCCACTTGTGCTCCGTCAGCCGTCGTGACTGTCTCGAAGTCTTTTGGTTTCAGCTGGACCTTGCGGTTGATGCCGACAAGTTGCCATCTTTGGAGCACGTCTCGCAAGGTGCGGTAGCCCTTCATGCGGTCGTTTGAATCCTCGCCGTACACTGTCACTCGCTCGTTAAGGAAAGCCAAGAAGTCTTGGTCACGTGTCTCGAACAGACGAATGAGTTCCTTGCTCACTGTGAGCAACTGCTCCAGGTCCGCAACCGCCTTGATCTTCAGATCTTTCTTCTTCTTCTTCCCACCACTCGACTCGCTGTTGACTTTGTCTTCATAGAACTGGAGAAATGATGGGTGGCACACGCTCATCTTCATCTTTTGCTTTGGCGTGCGATCACCGTGGCGAATGACAGCGAGAACACAGCGCAGTTCCTCTTCATGAACTTGAGCTCCAGGAGGAAGATTTGGCACCTGGTTCTCAGAGCACAGCAGCGAGGAAGGCTCAGCTAGCTCGCTGTTGAACGACCCACTCTCCATGGTCATGAAGCGGTACGTCGGAGACGTGAACGCAGCTAGACTGAAAGGATCAGACTTTGAAGCGTCTCCGTCGCGCTCGAGGCTGAGCTCCAGGTACTTGGCCATAATCGTAGCGCAATCGTCGTAGTACTTCTCCGAGTTCTTGACGAAGCTCCAGCCATTGACATCACACACGTACGACGCGTCTTGCACACGTAGGATGTCGAATCCACAGATGGTCTGTCCGAACGCTCTGCACACCTTGTACGCGATCTCCTTCTCCTTTGTCGACAGGATCACTGGGTAGCGCACTTCCTTGCCGTCCGAGTCACGCAGCACACGTCCGTCCAGGACCGGAGACTTGCGTGCTTCTGCGTGGGCGTAATTGGGTCCGACAGTGTAAACCTTGACATCGGTGCCTTGGGTCGACAAGAATTCTTCGTAGATGTACGAGCCGGTCTTGCGCACCGTGTTGAGACGAGGGTCGAACTCGGAAGAGCGGTTGCCCACCTTGCGGAAGAGTTTCTTGCAGCCACCACCGGCATTCATCGGATAGTAGATGTTGATGTTGTGGTCCTCCGCGTCCACTGGTTTCTCGACGAACGGCTTGTTAATGCGAACGCCGTTGGCTTCAATGTAATCCTCATCTTCGACAAAGTCAGTCGGCTCTCCAGCAAAGCCGTCGCGGTTCACAAACACGTGGCGTGGGGTCGGGATACTGCTCTCGGTCAGAAGCTGGTACACGTCGCGTCGGTCCATGAGCAAGTCCTGCTTGTAAAGTTCATTCACGACCACAGGGTTGTGGAGCGCCACGTATTCTTTCGCCTTGTCGAGTGGGAAGCCCGATGAAAAGAATGCGATGAGCGCATCACACTTGGGCCAGTCCTCCACTGGCGAATGCAGAATCGTGTGGTCTCCAAAGAACACGATGCGGAACAACGCCGATGGCATGCGCGAGAGGATCTCCTTCATCGGCTTCGACCGGACTTTCTTGTCCATCGCGCAAATGCCGATGGTGTACTTGGCATCCATGTTGCGTTCCAGCGCCTTGAGCACATCATCACCTTCTTTCTCTTCGATCACGCTGTTCTCTTCACCCTCGGATGATTCGCGGTCACTGTCGGAGGAGGCCTTGTCTGCAGTGTCCGATCGCTGGTTGTCTTCGTCTGCTTCATCTACGCAGGAGAGCGCCGGCGCCGCGAGACTCATGATCTCATCTTCATTCGTCGACATCTTGGGAGGGGGTTGCACACGAGGGAGGATTACGGTACTACCGGGGGGAGTACGCGTTGGTTTCCCTTTGAGGACGCCAACAAACTTGGGAATGTGGATGGCAAGCCAACGTGGGTGTGGATGCGCTGTGGACGGGCTGCCGCGTACTGG
>JAADXF010000536.1:0-16309 GCA_023337575.1 Pythium chondricola | reverse complement strand
GTACACAGTGTGAGGTAACTAACCACCTGAGCCAGCTTGAGTACAAGACTGGCTCTGCGGTATCGACTCCAAGCCAGCGCTACCCCTTCGCTGGCCGAGTTTATCCGGTATACGTGCGTGTCTAGCTAGAAAGAGTAGAAAAAATCACCAGTTTGATCAAGTACAATATCACACTCCTCGTCGGTGGCCTCGGTAATATCAGTTGCCCCAGCCGCCAAGCGTTTCAGAACCGCATCGTCGTCCTGCCGACCTCGCTTGTTTGAACCGAAAAAGTCGGTTACCAGGAGCTGTCGCTTCTTTGGTGCCCGAGGCGCACCGGGTGAACCAACCGCAGAAATGGCACACGCGCGTTGACACCCCACGCGTCCTCGACCCTGCGTCTCAGCAGGGACTGCCAACGTTGGCCCGGCTGGGATGGCCGCCGCAGGTTTGATACCGCGTTTGGCCGACAACAACTGCAGTCTCTTTGACCTCCGCGGACTCAACCACCCCCCTTCGGGGGCACAGATGCGAACACGCTCGTCGGGGTCGCAAGTCGCCACGGTTTCGGCTAACATGGCTCGGGCACCCCCGGTATCCGCCGCTCCGATATTCGATACCGCGTCGACCGGACCCCTCGATAGCTGTTGACCAGCCGTCGAAAAGTCGAGACCATCTCGTCACCATACCGCAACGCGACGTAATGCTTCCTCTCTGTGAACGCAGTCGCCGCACCAACGCACCCAGCTCGACCGTGATATATCACGACGGGTGAGTACCGCTCTGTCTCGCCGATGAAAGCTAAGAAGTCGTGGGGCGCAAAGACTAAAACACCGTCAAACGACAACACCATGATAGTACGCCGCAAAAGCTTTGACATGGCCATGAGGGGTACAACGCCCGAGTATCTCGCATATTGGTCTGGCTGCGCGATAAATCCCGTGACCGCCAAAACACTGTCTGCTCGATCGTGGGCCACCTCGCCGCCTTCCAGCAGTGGAACAACACACCTAGCCACGTCCACTCGCAAATCATACACGTGAGCAGAAGCGGTGAAACGAAACGGGGTCTGTATACCACTCAGCACCGCCGACTGCCAAACCGCGTGATACAAACAATTTCCGGCACCCGGAACGTCGACGGCCAAGAAGACATCCCCGCCCACGCCACTAACCACTTGGATATCGGCGTCAGACATAACAAAACCAACGCGGTGTCGAGGGGAAGCCCTTGCGCAAACTCGGGCATTCGCCCTCCACTTCTCGATCTCCACAGCTACCGTCGACATGGATCCTCCAATGTCACTCGTTGTATACGCATGGCACCCAACACCCCACCAACCAGTCGTTGGCCGCTCCTATCAATCTTTCAACGCCCCATCAAACTGGCACGACCTATCACTCGTTTGTCGCGCAATCTCGTCAACTTCCAAAACCGGGGTGGTTCCAACACAACTTTCCATCAAAGCGACACGCGAGCGTGTTGCTCGCAGTGTCCGAGGCACACTGCGCAGGCTCTCGAAAAAAAACTCTTTCTTCGCAAACCAATAATATACCAAGCGAAACGGGCGCTTTCATCGTAAACCCATTATTGCGAATTCCGCTGAAACTTGCCGTTTTGAGACGGAACACAAATTTGAAGCGAATCGTCTCCTAAATCGATCTAAGACCACTGATTGGTCGAAATAATTTATATTGAATATATTTGTCCAACCAATGCTGATTATCTTGTCGATTTGCCAGTCAGAAATTGTTCCAATCGTACACAAAACCCCTTTATTTGACATTTTGGAACATATAACACAGGGGATCGATTTGAGATCGATTCGATTTGCGGGGTTCAGCGAATCGGTCTAGGAAATTTTGAATGAAACTCGTAAAAATATATCAAGCTAAACATCCGCCATACAAAAAAAAGGTACAGCAACATTGCACCGGCGAGCATATCCACAATTTTGCTTTCGCCAATACAATACTACTGGTAGTAGATCGTGTGACCACACTCCGCTCGTGAGGGTGAAACAGATATAGGCCCCGCTTCTGGGTCGGTCACTCAACCATTGATGCTGCCGTACAAGGTGAAGTCTATTGAGTTACGTCTAAGCAAACACAATAGCTGGTAAGGATTCCTAAGGTGTCGTACGCGTCATGAAAGCCGTTTGTCATTCAACAAAATCGCCAATACAATACAAGTTGTATTTTCCTAGTGCTGGGTGCCGCACCATCCCTGTTCGAAACCGAAAACACACCCACAAAAGAGTGTATGGGTTTCCAGCCACATGCATATCCAGGTCACCGTGCAGAGAGGGCAGCAATCCATCGACTGCAACCAGTCATGGCGCCAAGACCAATGCCCAAGTATGGAGCGAGCTGGCGGTGGCGGACCCGTCCTGGTTGAGATCCAGATCTCGCACGGGTGGAGCTTCACGGTCGATAGCCTCGAGCGCAGCCTTCTCACCGACCCAGCACCACGACGCATGGCTGTGTGTGGTGGTAAAGACGTCGGCGAGTCGACACTCTGTCGGTACCCAGTGAACCGGCTCTTGGCCTACTACGAGGTCGTCGCGTTCCTCGATATCGACGTCGGCCAGCCCGAACTCACGCCGCCAAGCATGGTCTCATTGCACTTGCTCTCGACGACACTGCTTGGACCAGGCTTCACCCACAGGAAACACCCGCTACGGGCCTACTTCTGTGGTGGGTCCAACCCAGGACTCGACCCGTTGGCATACCTCTCCTCCGTCAAGAAGCTGCTCCAGCTGGCATCCCCGCACGCGGTGCCACTCGTCGTCAACACGGACGGGTGGGTTAAGAGCATGGGCCACGACCTGCTGTGCAGCGTCATCCAGGACGCCGACCCGCACCACGTCGCACAGCTGCTCTCGACCACACGCAGCAAGCAGTTTGAAGTGCCCACCTCGGGCCGCTAACGCGTCCGCAGTGTGGACCCGTGGGATCCAGGCATGGCCATCGTCCAGACACCGCGCAGCTCAAAAGAAATACGCGTCTACCGCCTCCATTCGTATTTCCTGGCCCGTGAACGCGTGGTGCTGCGTCGCCTGCAACTCCAGAACCTACACTTCCTCACGGAGAAGGACCGACTGAGCCACCATGTCGCTCTCGCCTACAGCAGCGCCAAGCCATTCGCTGTATCGCTCACTGCCGTGGACGTCGCGTTTTCGGGCAACCCTGTGCCCCCCAGCCAGCTGCTCGCCTCACTCAACTGTACCATCGTTGAACTGTGCATCCATGCCCACCGCCAGCCTCCATCACCAAGTACTACCACTGCCGATGATCATGCAGCGCCCATCGTGCCGCGAATCTAGCTCCAGCCAGTCGTTAACGCGCCGTGTGTCGGTGTCGGACTCGTGCGCAGCGTCTACTTTGACCGCAAGCTGCTGAACATTCTGAGCCCGGTACCCAGCCATGTCCTAGGCCATGTCAACCTGCTTGTTCGTGGCAGCATCGCCGTGGACGCGCACGTGCTGGGCCTGGATGCACTCACGCCGACTCCCTACGTTGTGACGGACGTGATCGCCTCCGACGGCACTGGCTCGGCCACGATGCAGAGCCGCTACAACATCAAACGGAAGCGGGACGCGAAACAATAGAATCATTGCGTTTTATGAGATTTATATTGCGGTATGAGTTTTATATTGCGGTAGGTAGAGCAAATTTCCGCATGCATTCGGGTTCGCGCCGAACGGGAGAAGCCATACCGCTGTGCACACGTCGGTAAGCAAGAGAACGGGCCGGGTGTGGCTCACGCTCACATTTCGGGGTTTCCAACGCAGCCATCATGCACACGCGTCGTTTCCCCATCCCGGTTTTTGATGGGTCGAAAGAGACGCATGGTAACGCGCTCCCCGCGTTCTCCATCCACTCGGTCCCACCGGTGACGTATGGTTTTCTCGCAATCAACGACCTCTCAATCAGAGAGAAAGGCGCGGAAACACGAGGGACGTTTCACGTCGCTCGCGATGCGCGCTGTCTGGTAGTGTCTTACCCCTCACGCGGCAAACTGTTGGCCCCGCTAGCTGCCCATTCGACAATTCACAATAGCCTAAAGCAATGACGAAAGCGCGGCCGACCCCACCCGTCCGTGTTGACGACGAGTGGCACCACGTGCGGGGATGCGAGCTGGAGTCCCACCCCCACCACCCATTGCACATGATGGTCTCGGTGTAGAACCCAGTTGCGGTGAGGCGAACTGCCGGTACACATGAAGGCTTGGTTTTGAGGTTCGTTCGTGTTTAGCCGGCCTGCATGTTGTTGTCCGTTATTTGGCTGCTGGTTGTCTGGTGCATGAACCGGTTGTTCTTGTCGGCCATGCACGTGGCGACTTTCGGTCCGGGAAGAGACCAGACATATAAGGTCGGTGCTGGGCTCCTCCTGCAGCGGTCGTCGCTATACGAGCTCTCTCTCGCAACGCCGCGGGTGACACCGGCGCCGTTCGTGTGGTTGCTTTTAGAGTGGCTCCAGCATTCATGTGCCACGGGTGCAGAGTCTTGGTCCAGTCCCTAGACTGTATCAGTCAGATGGATGCCACTTGCGGCCGAGACTCTGCCCCCGATGCCACGGTCATCCACCACGCGATCGCTTCCACGACTGAGATGCGCCAAACACACCCGAGGCGCTGTGTACACGCAACACGCAAACGAACTCATTAAATGCACCCGTCGCTTGGGCGTCACTCACGACCGAGACCCTGCCCCCGACACCGCGATGGTCGTTCGCACTCTACGCGGTCGTTTTTGCCACACCAAGCACACGCCCCTCACCCCCCAAGCACCACTTGCGGACAAACGCCCACCAACGCGGCCATCGAACACCCAAACCCAAGGCACCGCCTTCGGGTCTACGTTCCAAGTGACGGTCCCGCACCACCCCCACCACCCCACTGCATTCGTACCCACCCGCCTGACGTATCCCTGCACACGATCGCCCCACCAATCCTCTATCTAATACATTTACATTTGCCAACCCAATCCCGACGTACCGACACTCTAACCACCCCACACAGACTAATATCGTTACACTTATCACGCCAGACCACTTTCGTTCTGTTACATCGTTGTATCTGCGGTCCAAGTAGTACGAGAAATCTTCGCCACCGCGTCACGCCGCCGGCCTTCGTCGTTTGCCGTCGCGTGTCGAAGTCTGAACACCTGGAATTTTATACCCCTTCGCGCGCGCGCCGATCAGCATTTTATATACCCGCCACTTCAAATGCCAGTACCGTACACTACACCTCAAAAACCAAGACCCCATGTCCC
The DNA here is from genome assembly GCA_023337575.1 of Pythium chondricola. Taxonomy (NCBI): domain Eukaryota; phylum Oomycota; class Peronosporomycetes; order Pythiales; family Pythiaceae; genus Pythium; species Pythium chondricola. The sequence goes on along the minus strand of JAADXF010000536.1, from coordinate 11,055 downwards.
CCACAATCGATACAATCACCGCAAAAATCCAGACAATACCCACACAAAACCTCTACAAACCATATAAAAACACTTGCAAATTCTATACATTCTGGTATCGCGTAAGCCGTTGGTAGTTTAGTATACTCAAACCAAGTGGGTGCCATCGCATAAGACGATTTTATTTCCTGGGAAAGTGATAAAGGGTGGAAGGCTTCCAGTGTTCCTTCGGAGCACTGCCAGTAAAATTGTAAGTTAACACCCTTTTTTTAAATTGTGGTGACCACAATGTTTTGAGGAAATTCGAAAACAAATAATGTTCGTGAATTTCCGGTAATCTCGAACGGACACCCAATCTCATCCAAATGGCATCGTAAATGGAGGGGAAACCAGCTCTCTTGTGCGCGCGAGTATGAAGCCACGCGCGCGCGAGGACCACCGCGGACCAGCACCTGATGAACTCGTCCAGCTCGCAGTCGATCTGCGCGACTGCATGGCGTTCCAGCCCAAGAAATGGCGTCGCGTGCTCGAGAATTCGCGCCACCTGCTCGACTCCCAACCGCGTTTCCCTTTGAATCCACAGCCGCACGCGTCCACAAAACGCGTGCAAAGGTCCAATACTGATCGAAAGATAAAGGGAGACTACGGGAGGCTCATACAGCGCCACCCCTCGCGAGTAGAGGAGGAGGAGCACGAAGAAAATCCCGATCAGTTTGTGTGCCTGCCTCTCATCCCTGAGGGCAATCGCAGACATCCTATTGCCCCGTCACTCTCACGGTACCTCCACCAGCCACAACTCGTGGACGAGATACTACGAGAAGCGTTCGCCTCGCAAGATCAAGCAGAAGAAGCCACCGAGCAGTCTCACAAGTTCAACACAAACCACCAGGATTCTCAACCGCCAGGCGATGACGAATCGACCGTATCAGCGCAAGTACAAGTACAACACGCCCACCCGCAGCCGATCGAGCTGCCGTTGCAGCAGCCTACAGTCTCACGCATCCTGTCGACGGTGTCGCCTCGCACCCGCGACGAACTCGCGCGTCTGCCTCCTTTATCGGTGGATGATACCAAGGCCATCCACGAGTTTGAGCGCATGGCAGATCGTGAAGCCAATCGTGAGGCGATGTACGTGGCACTGCGACGCTTTGGCCAGGACCGTGTGACCCCCAGTCGCTTCAGCAGACCGCGCAAGCTCGCAGCAACAGATCCGATGGAAATCGCGGCCGCGAGGATCACAAACGCCAAGCAAAAGCTGTTCAAGTCGCCGTGGAAAAAGCGCCGAGCCGTGGTAGTTAACGCACTCAACGACGCCCAGAGGCAGCGCATCGAGCTGATCCATATGGCGCTTGAAGACGTGAATGTGCTGCACATCCAGCCAGCGTCAACTCAAGTGAGCAAACCCAGGACGCCACCACGCGTTCTACCACTGCCAGAGACTGTACCTGCAGAGATACGACGACGACTCGCAAACGACCACGCACAGCTCGTCACACTCCAGCACGAGGTCAGCGCTCAAGAACGCGTCGCTGAAGAGCGCGTGGACCAAACACTCAGCGAGATCCAGGTGTTATTACCACTTGAGGTGATCTACGCCTTTGGCAAGGGCAAGTTTGCGTCACCGGCACAGCAACGCGCTGCGTCACTGCTCTACCGTGTTGGCCAGCGGCTCAAGAACAATCTGCTGTTGCAGGCAGTGATCCAGTGGAAGCTGGTGGTCGCACAGTTACGTGAGGAAGACTCGCGACGATCGGCGCTGACGTTACAGTGGTGGTGGCGCCGAGTGCTGGCCATCAGAGAAGTCGCTAGACGCCGACGGCTGCGGCAGGAACTCGAGCGTCGGCAGCAACTGATCCTCCGCCAGCTCGCCACCAAGCAGACCCAGAGCGCGCTGATCATCACGCGAAGCATCCGTCGCTATAGCGAGAGAAGAAAGCACCAACGGCTGGCAAGGCGAGAGCGAGCAGCCATCACGCTGCAACGCTTTTGGCGCGAGCAGCAGCAAGCGTGGCTTGCGTTGCGCCACCAAATGAGGCAGCGGCGACGGCATAAAGCAGCGATCGAGATCCAGCGTCTTGTGCGTGGCTGGTTTGCGCGGAGACGGCAAATTCTGCTGCAGAAGATCAAGTCGGTGGAGCAAGAACTCACGAGGCGACGAGCTGCACAGGCCAGTCGTGCCATGCAACGGCACCGCATCGGCGCCGTGTTGACGCTGCAAAGAGCCGTGCGGACGTGGATTGTGCGACGTGTGATGGCGTTACGGCGGCGGCGTGCACAGTTTGAGCGTGACAAGGCCAAGGTTTTGAAGATCCAGGCACAGTATCGCGGTCAGAAGGCACGCAGGTTCGCGAAAAGACACCGAGAGCAGGTTTTGGCGAGCGTGGAGGTTGTCCAGCGAGCGTGGCGATGCTTTCTAGCTCGAAGAGCGATGGCAGAGCGCAGAAAAGCACGCAGGATGCAGAGAGAGAAGTGGAGAGAGGAAGTGCTCGCGCGTCGACAGACAAGGGGAAATGGTTTACTAGCTGCCGCGCGAGCCGTCAAACCTGCAGCGTCAGGCCCCGCCTGGTTGCGCGGTAAGAAGGATGGAGCCGCGACTACTCCAGGACCAAGCGCGATAGAGACAGCAGCCGCTACCAGAATGCAGGCAGTGTGGTGTGGTCGAAGGCTACGCTTCCGACTGAAGCGAGAGCACGCCCGTGCTGAAGAAATGACTCGGCGTGCGGTCAATCGCCGTCGCCGCTTGGCAGCGGTCGCGATCCAACGGCGTGTTCGTGGGATGCAAGGCAGAACAAAGGCGTGGAATTTCATGGTGCAGCGTTGTGCGAGGCTCATTCAGAGTGCGTGGCGCGGGTTCAAGACGCGACGGGAGCTGAAGCGCATGCGCGCGGCGCTGCTGGCGATCATGAAGATGCAGTTGCGGTGGCGGTCGCGACGTCGAGAGGACCACGCGAGAATCAGGAATCGTGCTTCCCGTCGGATCCAAGGCGGCTGGCGTCGGTGGCTTGGGCGTCGGTGGCTGTATCGGAGTGTGAGGCGACAGCAGTGGCTTAGCGAGCAGCACGCGGCTGGGGCGGCGCTTCTGCTTCTCACTCGTAAGCGAGTCAGTGATGAGTTACTGATGCAGAGCTTTGTACACCGAGACGTCCAGCTGAAGCGCACGGAGGACGAAGCAGCCGAGTTGTTTTCCGTGCAACGATCCATGTACATGCTCAACAAGTCGACGAATGTCTGGACACGCCGAGGCTACGATGGCCTGTGGCAGCAAGTGTTCCGAGACGCGTCGGTCCAGTCACTTGAGATCGATAACTCGCACTTCGCGCGGTGGCTCAAGGCAGTACCCAAGGGGTTTGTTCATGCACGGCACTTGCCGACGCAGACGGTCGACTTGGTGTTCGCCAAGATGAAGGAGCCCAAGGCGAGGACGATCCCGTTTTCACGATTCAACAAGGCGATGGCGATGCTCTGGCGTGAGAGATTCAAGGAGCCGCAGACCGACAACAGCGAGGCGACGGATCGACGCTTGTTTCTTCGGTTCATGCACGACTTTGTGCTCCATGGGGACAAGACGAGGGCACTGCTGGAGCTATCGATCACGCAACGCATCGCCTGGGCCGTGCGGGTGCTGCGGCGCTTTGCGATGCGAGTCACTGGACACCAACGGCATGCCGTGTTCATCACACTGTACCGTCAGCAGCAGCAGGAGAGCAAGCAGAGTCGAGCTGCGACGTCGCTCCAGCGACAGTTCCGTCGATACAAGTTCCGCGCGATACTGCAGGCGACGCTGGCCGCGATGTTCACCGAGTTTATCGACTACAAGAGCCGATGCGTGCGGTTCGAGCACGCAGAAACCAAGCGAATGCTAGTGTGCAAGGCTCCAGGCAAGCGGCCAGCGTTTCTGCGGTCGGTCGCGCGTTGCGATCGCGTCGTACCGTTGCCATTTCCTGGGGAAGAATTCCACGCGTTCTGCCAGCGCCACGAGTCTGCGACCACCACCAACATCAGAGTCCCTGCCACCGTCTACTGCCTCGAGTGCGAGGCTCCAATGTGTGATGCGTGTTTCTCGAGGGATCACGACAAGCGCACCGCGCTGCAGAGCCACACGAGGAAGAAGCTCCACGTGTGCAGCCACTGCAAGTCGGAGACAGCAACGCGCGAGTGTCTATTGTGTGGCGACGGTGCGGTGCCTTTCTGCGATGCGTGCTTCCCATTTCTACACAGCGAGGAGCCCACGAAGCAGCACGTGTATCGCCGACTCGTGGTTGCGTGTGGTGAGTGTGATGAGCGGGCAGCGCAGTGGCATTGCCAGCAGTGCGACGACGTGTTCTGCAAGCGTTGCTTGTCCAAGACTCACGCCAAGGGCCATCGCCAGAACCACGCATGCAAGCGACTCAGCTACCTCTCGGTGCTCCAGCAAACCGCACAGTCCAAGCGGCGACGCGAGGCGCAGAAAACGCATGACATTAAGAAGAAGGAACGAGATGCGAGGCGTGCGGAGGAAGAACGCGTGCGCAAGCTTCGCGAGGCCAGCGCGACGACGATCCAGGCGTGTGTGCGGTCATTCCAAGCACGGCAACGCGGCAAGGCGTACATGAAGTTGGTACGTCAGACCCACGCGGCCAAGGCGCAGCGGCTCAAGGACGACCGCATTCGTGCATCGATCGGGTACAAACTCAAGAGCGTGGTGGGGCTCGCGCCCACGCTCAAGTCGGACACCCAGGACGAAATCGAGCGCCATCGCCAGCGTGTGGAGACGATCAAGCGCACGCTGTTTCTATACAAGCCACCGCGTGAGGCAGACGACGATGCGTCATCCCCAAGCGTGAGGAAGAAGAAGAAGCGATGGAGTAAACGCAGTCGTGCCGCAGTCGAGACGGCCGCGCAGTCGTGGTTGTACTACGATGCACACGTCAAGGTCACCGGCCCCAAGACGAGCGAGTACAAAGACTGCCTGGGTACGATTCTATCGACGCAGAGCCTGTTCACCACGGGCCACGTGCTGGTGTTCGTGCCCGAGGCCCACAAGGCGGTCGTGGTCGAATGGACACACGTGGAAGCCCACGACGGAGATAACCGGCTGCGTGTGGCGTATATGCCACCGTCTCACGCAGCGATCAACCGTGCCGTCGACCTCCGCGCCAAGCTCACGCGTATCGTCGCGGAAGCCAAGCGACGCGCCAAGCTCATGTACGCGCAGAGTATCGAGTTCCACGACATCGTGCACCTGGCGTGGATCGTGTCGTACAACAAGCACGCGCAGAAGGAAGAGTACTGGAATGTGGTGCTGGACAAGCGCACGCTCGACGTGCCCAAGGCCATGATCCAGATCGAGCGCATGGAGCAAGACGACCGAGAGAAGCTAGACGCACGTGTGGCACTCGCGAAAGCAAAGCTCGAAGCACTACTGCATCCGTACCAGCAGCGTGACAAGCCCCACCTGGCACTAAGGCGAGGCGCTGTCGTGCCCCTGCCGGTGGTTCTCAGAAACAGCGACCGCGAGGTCCACAGGCGACTCAAAACCGAGGCGGAAGCGATGGGAAGTGCGCGATTCTGGCACGAGACCATCGAGCCAGCGGTCGGCAGGACCAGCGCCCACCGGTTCTTGAGTGCATGCTGGTCTACAACCGACTGCTGGCGACTGGTCAAGCTGCTGCAATGGCTTGATCTGCAAGATGACGCCGCGTTCAAGGCACAAATGACTGCGTTCTTCGCCAAGACGGGCGAGAGCCAAGCGTACATTGTCGGCGAGCTGGCGGGCGACGTGGACGCCGGGGAGATGAAAGACGCGCGCGCGAATCTGGATCGACTGCTCAAGATCAAGGAAGAAACGATGCAGCTGCTCATCTCCAGGGCGGAGCAGGCTGCACAGGAACGAGACGAGCAAGACAGGAAACAAATAGACGCACCCTAGTTGATTTCCTGGTACCCGTCCAGCTGAAGCGGTGCTGTGCGTGGGGATTGCTGTGGCGTCGAGATTTTCGCCTGTGTCTTGCGGATCGCATCCAGCAGCGTCGAAGGCGTCTCTCCGTGGTCATCATCGTGAGGTTCAGCGTCTGCGACCTCGTCCGCTTCCTGGTCTGCGATCGCTTGCGCCAGAAGCCGAATGGACTCGTCATCGTGTGCTGGTGGCGCCGGTACGGTTCGTGCTTGCCACAGCAACGCCGGGAGCTCGGACTTGATCGCGATGACAATGAGAAACGCGATGACTGTAAGTACTCCAAGCGCGATGAGCAGGCGAGCTGCGCAAACAAGAGCCGTGGTCAGTCCAAGTGATTGCTGCACTGATGCAAGATGGGTGGTGGTGTACATGTAAAGTGCGTCGGCGCTGTCGAGTCAGATAGACAGAACCCAGTCAGCGGTCGATACAAGCCAAGTGCAGCAAGGGAGAATGTACCTGTGACAGGGACCCGCGTCGGCGCGTACGCGACCATAGCGAGGTGGCCGTTGTTGCTCTTCGACGGTACGGAAGCCACGAGCACGAACTGGTACTCGCCACTGATGGAGAACTTGTCAGCAAACGAATCAGGAGCCGTGACTTCGTGCCTCGACGCTCCACTTGTCGAGGCTGGTAATGTGTACTTGACTTCAGCAGAACGCGTGAGGCAATATGGAGGCGGCGGGCGCTTGTCCGGGATGTCCGAGCCGTTGATTGGAGGCACCATCTCAGCGTACACGGTATACTCGCAACCGTCACATACGCCAGTCTTCGGTGCCGCCTCGGTCGTTTCCCAGGTCATCACCGAGTCGAATGACAACTGCGTCGAGTCGGTACTGTACGAGACGTTGAGCTGAGGCAGCGGTGCGTTTAAATCGGGCACGAAGAACGACTTCTTGTACGCACCACTGTGCGCTGTCGACCGCACTAGCGCGACCACGTCCGCTGCGTGGTTGATGTCGGCAAGGAGACGAATGCCTTTGATCTTGGTGGGGTCCTCGCGCAGCGCGATGCCGCTGACGCTGTTGACGACGGGGCACAGATTGAACCACTGCTGTTCGTTGGCCATGGTGATCGTAGCGCATTGGTGGTGCGCGGTTGAGAATGTACCCTCGCCGCCGTCGGTGTAGGCGATGTAACTGAACACTTTGCCCTCGCACACGTTCACTTCAAAGCCCAGCGCGAAGGATTTAGGGTCAGCGGAGCCGTCCGGGAAGAGCTTCCTGTGGATCGGAGCGAATGGGATGAACACGGACTCGCCAGCGCGGAGAGAGATCGTGAACGGCGCGTCGAGTGCAAAGGATTTGGGAAACGAGAAGTCATGGTCGACGGTGAATGACGAGGCGTTGAGCGCGTCAACTGGGCTCGCGACGAGGGGATCGTACACAGCGTTTCTGTGGATTCGTAGAGAGGGCGGTTGCAGCGACGCAGCGGCGCTGCATACTGCGACAAGAGCCGCGAAGACGATGCGCACGCTGGCCATCACCACGTTCTTCCACTTCTGTCTTTGAAGATGAGCGAGGACTTTTGGATCCAACTTGTTTTTAGCCAATCAGTGACCACGTCTTGACTGAATTGACCATCACTCTTGAAAGGAAACAAAGGTCTTCTGAATGTTGCTGGTTTTAGAAACCCTACCCACTGTACGCATCTGATTGGCTGCTGTTTGACTGGCGGTCATGCTGTCAATACACTTTCTATGGTATGTGCGTCTATTTAGGTAAGTGACAGTACGGTTTATGGTTACGCGAAGGTTGCTTGAATTCGCTGGTGCCATTCTGTCCAGCCAACCAGTGAACCGCGACGCCATCGTCTCCGCCCTTGCGAGTCGCACAACGGGAAGTAAACCACACAGACAATCAACAATGGGTGAGTGGCGGTCGCTGCGAGCGCGGCGGATGCGATCGTGGCGTGGTCACCCTGGCATGGGAGAATGGGAAAGAGACGCGCGGTATGATACGCAGCAAGCAGGCATGCAAACCGCGACGCGAAACGAGAGCCACGGCCGAGCATCTTGATCGAGATGACAGCAGGGGTTTCCATGCGAATGGCGGATCCGCGGATGAATCAATGGACCCGTGATGCGTGCATCCTGTTCGATCCCGCGAGTACATCATGGGGGCGTAGACCGCGTCCGAGATCCCAGCAGTATACCGGTCAACAACACGGAACAGACTCGAGCAGTTCATTTCGATAGCCCAGATGGCGTCGCCTCTTCCCATTCTCCACGAGCTCAGCTTCGCATCCGCCGCGCTTGAAATGCATAGAGAACAACGTGCTAACGAGTGGTGCTCTTGCAGTCGTTCAGAAGGTCAAGGCTCACGAGCTCCGCTCGAAGACCAAGGAGGAGTTGCTCACCCAGCTCGATGACCTCCAGCAGGAGCTTGCGCAGGTATGCTTGGCCCGACCACCCTGTATTGAAACGAGGCGTAATGCGCTCACCAGGTTCTGTGTTTTGTCAACAGCTCCGCGTTGCCAAGGTCATTGGTGGTGCTGCCTCGAAGCTCGCCAAGATCAAGGTCGCCCGCAAGTCGATCGCCCGTGTGCTGACGGTGTACAACCAGACCCAGAAGGCGAAGCTCCGTGAGGCGCTCGGCAGCCAAAAGCACGTCGCTCTGGACTTGCGCCGCAAGAAGACCCGTGCCATCCGCCGCCGCCTCTCGACCCACGAGAAGGGACTCAAGACCCTCAAGCAGCAGAAGAAGGAGGCCTACTTCCCAAAGCGTCGTTTCGCCCTCAAGGCGTAATTTAGTCGTTTGTGAATCGCCAGCATCCCACACTCACCAAAGAATGCCAGGGCTCTTGATTGGTCAATACACTTGCCTTCCCAGCGCCTGCGCCGACCCACGCTTGCCTCACCCATTCAGTCACTGCCACTCTCTTCGTTTGAATCACACACAATATCGTCGCTGGTGATGCCAATCGCCGAGGACGCGGTCGTCATGCTTGGACCAACAGCGTCCGGATGATCATCTTCTTCGTCGGCTCGATCGGATACCTCGCTTTGTTGTGTGGAGCGGAGCGTGGCAGACGGCGCCATCGTCGGTAGTCCTGCGAGGTCGAGCTCCCGGAGCACGTCGTCATGGATACCAAAGTCATCGTCGTCCCCGTCCAGGTCTCCATGTACTGGAAGGGATTCCTCCGCTGGCGCCACGCCGACCTCCTAATGCGACACAAGCTTTGAAGCATCTTGCCGCCATCTTGCTTTCATGAAATGTTGAAATGCCACGTACCGACACGGTGAAAGGCTGCACAGCATAACCGGAGGACGGACACTTGATAGCGGCGATGACACGGAAGGAGCCCTGCCGCTCGAGAATAAACTAGGACGAACAATGTAAGAAGCACAGGCCGATATGGCGAGAATTGGAGAAGACAGCAGTCGTACTCTTGATGTGACGCAATGGGCCCATGTGTCACCCAAGAGAGGCTTCGTAAAGGAGTTGACTGGAGAGAGAGAGTTGGTCAATACAGTATGGGAGGAGCATGAAACGGATCATTTTCGCGATCCTCACATTCATCGTCCACGGTGGATGCACGGTTGGTCACGACAACGAATGCTTGGTACAAATCACCGACGTATCTGTGCAAGACACGCGATCGAACATCACGATACGAACGAACGACGGATGAACAGGCTTCATTCCTTACTTGAGCTGGCGTGCGATGCGCTGAATGTGATGTTCACGCTGGGCGAAAGTGAGGTCATTGGCCTGAACAGGACATGCCAGCAGTTGAACCGACCCACCGAAGTTCCTTTTACCGAGAAAAATCCAAATACCTTGACAAGCAATGCGGCTACCGAGTCGATGACGACAAGCATGGTTCTGTTCGTCGAAACGTCCTCATCCAGATCCTTGAGCCTGACACCATCAGTTTTGTCAGTGAATTCCCCCGTTCAAAGCGACTGTGGTGACATGACCGATTCAGAAGCGTGGCTAACGAGTCCACTCGATAGACGAGGATTCGTTGCAAGACGCCTTGGACTCTGTCGTCGAGACTCCTTCGTCGATCAGTCGTGAAGTGGCCACTCAAGCGAAGTCGAGCAATCTGTGCCACACTACCGTTCAATCACGGCAATTAAGAAGAGACCACTGGCAGAAATCACAAGCTCCCATCATGTACCGCTTTGCACTGAAACCACGCTCTGTGTCAATGTATAGTACGCTGGATTCAGGGTAGTCGAGTACGCATTGGACGGACAGTGACATGGCGAGTTGCGACTTGCCGATACCGGAAGATCCTGCGAACTAGAGCAATCGATATCAGAGACGGATGAGATAGATAATGCAAGCTATGGTTCACGAACTTCGTGGATCGCTCCAGGGTGCAAGCCTCCACAGAGTGCAGCGTCGATGATGGGTAGACCGGTTCTCAACGTCATCGGTCGGTTCACTGTCCCCAGGAACATAGCAAACGCCTGCCACATAGTCAGCTTCCCAGCGACACTACTCATAAACAACTACTTCTAGCCAACCGATTGACTTCGAGGCGCAAGACGCTTGGAGACCTTGGCAATCAGTTGCTGCCGAGGACATCTTCAAATGAACGCGTGCTCAATCAGAGCCAGCAGGGAGTCGAATATTGTTCACAGTACCTTCATATCACCAACTGATACGTCTGCAGTTTGAGCGACATCCCATAGTGGACGAGTCACGAGCTGGCGGTAGCTGCGGACGCCACCCGCGGCGAGCAGCTCGCGTTGCCGCTGCGGAACTCCATCTCGTGCGAGTGCTTGGTGCAGCATTCTCAACTCGTTGCATTGACACCCCACTTCAATGCCAGGCAATCTCTCATGTCAATCACTCTTGCCTTGATATTTTATTTTGTAATATATTGGCATATTTTACAAAATATTCCAATGGCTCAACCAGACCGATATTCTCGATTTTTACCGGTCCCAAAAAAAATTAAATCTGGAATGCATCCAATTTTGGCGGAAAAGTGTGATCTAGGGAAACAGATGCCGAAGAACCCGATTTTGTTGTCAAAACAGTTAGATTTGTCGTTTCCTCCGTCGGTACGGACAGTGTGGGGAAGACAGCTTGATTAGCGAATAGTGATGGCCTCTCTGGAGACCCCCTCGCTTGACTCGAGTCTTGGCTCGTGGCATTCCCAGGTAGAGGCCTTGATCATGCTGCTTG
>JAADXF010000535.1:0-16321 GCA_023337575.1 Pythium chondricola | reverse complement strand
TCACAGCAGTGAGTCGCGCGTGATTCAGGCAACCATAACCTCCTCCGTTCCAAGTGCATGATCTTGAGTAGTACCCCTGTAGCCAAAACAGGACGCGAACATCCGCATACATGTACCTGAGGTCCACTGTGGAACTTCCACAGTGGTCTCTAGCCCACTTCAACTTGCATTAAGTTCGCATTCACTATGTCTGTACTTCCTTTAAGTTCGATATGGGCCAGAAACTTGGTGAAACGTTAATCCAGGACGCGGTGATCACGACGATCGCCTCTATTTATAATGCGGGCGCGAATACCGCCAAGCAGCGCTATACAAACTTCACAATCGTTGGATGCCAGCCATGACGTAGCAGCACTGGAAGCGCAGCCTCGACCGGCTGTACGCCTTGGCGTCGCAGTGGTTCGAAGGCTTTGTCATCCTCACGATTCCGCGGACCTGGCGACTCGTCGGCGCCACGCGTGTCGCAGTGCTGTTGGTGTTTCTAGCATCCAGTGCATGGACTGCTTTCCTCGCAGTGCTCAACGTCGCACCGTCGGCCGTCGCCAACTATGTGATGAACATGACGCAGTTTGACGACGGCGATTTCTGGCAGCTGAGTGACAGCGACGAATGGGTAATGATGGCGTCGGCGTTTGGGCTGGGCAGTGTCGTCACTGTGTACTTGTACCTAGCTGTGATTGTGTTGAGGCCAGCAAAGCATGACGAGGGCAAGCAGCGCGTCAAGTCGCCCAGTAAGCTGTCCAAGAAAGCCAGCAATAGTCAAACATCAGCGTTCCTAGCACTGAAGATGACGGTGAATCGAGTCAAGGACGCATATTACGAGCTGGTGAACCGGCACGGGCGCTACAGGAAGGCCTGCGTACGCAGTATCGAATGATACTGCTGCTAATGGAACAGTGTAACGATGTGCGATGGTGATTGTTGTAGAACTTGATGATGGAGATCCCCGAGATCATCTTCCAAACTATCAACCTCCACAGTATGCTCACGCAGGGACTCTCACCGACGCTAATCTACGCGTACGTGGCGCTGATGGTGGTCAACTGTGTCTACTGCTTCTACCACATCGCGATCGCGTGGAAGAAGCACGCGTTCCACGAGATGATGGGCGACGCAATGTACGTCACGTCGGATTCTGCAGCCAGTGTCTCCTCATGTTGACTGAACGAATGCTCTATAGGCTGGATCTCGTATTCGCGCTCGTGTTTCCCGCGATTACACTGACGATCGCGATCGCCAACTTCCGCGGTGGCCTACGCGTGATGATTTGTAGGCAAATGTTCTTCCCGGCAGCGTCCTACGAGCGTCGCAGTCGACTGTACGGTGATGCAAATCAAATCACCGCGTTCACGGCAGCGTTCCAGCAGCTGCAGGTCCAGCACGCGACCGACCTGTTTGTCACTATTGGATTCAATCTGCTGACGTGTCTGCGGTGGCGAAGGATCGTCACCACACTGACCAAGGAGCGCGAGCGTGCCCGCTTGAAGTGCTCACCTGAAGTCAAGCTCACACAGATCGCTCCAGCAGCTAAGACGGATCCAGCGGCCACTCTTGGCAAGACGCAGCTCCCCAAGCAAGGCGAGCACCTGGTTTTGATCCCACAACGAGTGATCCCTGTATACGTCGGGGTCGCGTTCCTCGTGTATGGCGCAGTCATCGGACTGTCGGCGTCGATGGCGATCAATTCAGCTTCGATTGCATGTGCGTCGCTGATTACTAAGTGCAGGCGCCACGCTCACCAATGGTTCCCCGGAGCAGCATCAATGGCGTGTCCGTGCTTGTCCTACATAGACGGAGACCTACTTGAGCCTCGATCAATGGAGGGCGAGCTGGCTGATGGAATTCCCAGTCTCGAGAAGGCTGCCGAGGCAGGCTACCTTCAAACGATCCAAATCGTGAATCGTCGCCTCACCCCCACGCTTCCTCTATTTCTCGAGCGCTGTCGTGACCTGCAACACCTGTAAGTACCACCACTCACCATTCGCGCACACTGAAGACTCATCTTCTGAAAAATGCTATTATAGGATCCTCGTGGGCTGTGAGTTGTCGGAACTTCCTCGTTGGACCTCGACTTTTACCAAGCTGAGGTACCTATAAGTACGGTCGTGGACTATCCATGCGTCGCATCGTTTCATGTCCACTGAAAATCAACAGGCACGTCACCGGACGATCCGAGTCCATGAACCTGGTCACTCTTCCACCTGATCTGTTCGCGTCCATGACATGGCTACGAAATATTTACCTTCAAAAGCACCGACAACTGAATCAGCTCCCGCATTTCAACGCGTTGCAACGACTACAAATGCTGTTCGTCGGAGACACGGGGATCACGCAGCTTCCGTCTTTCGATCACACAACTCAGCTCAAGACGCTTGCACTCGTGAAGAACCGCCAGCTTACACACCTACCAGAGTTGGGCCCGATCTCACAGTCGATTCGGTCGATTTACAGTATTACAACGGCATTTTGCTGCAGTGGGTTCCTCACGCAAGGCGTCTGCAATAGCACCGAGTCGCCGTGCTTCACATACGATCCTGTGTATACCGATAACGCGTGTTACCCAAGCGAGAATGACACGGCAGAGGACCCCAGCGTGGTGATTGGATCATCTCGGTTTCCACTCATCTCCGACACTTACAGAAGAATCCTGACTCCGTTTTTGGAAGATCGACGAGTTTGTGAATCGCCTGCTCCAGTGCCTCTCAACCGTGACGGGTTTTTCGAGAGTTGGGAGTGTGGGGGTGTTTGGTATCGACAGTGCCGCAAGGGCATTTGCTACTCGTACGATGTCAGGCCTATGCAATGCGTGAATGATTCACGAGTGGTGGAGATGCGGAAGCTGGAGATCAAGCTTGGGAACGACTGCAACAGGACAGAAGAGGCGTGGCTGGGCTGCGGAGATGGATCATCGAGGCTTCGTCGGCAAGCAGTATCTCCAACACTACTTGGTGTTTTCAGTGCAAAGTATACTCGTGAATCATGGAGGCAAATTGAACCGATATCAGACGCGTGATAGTCGTAGACTTTCATTTTGACTCGACAGCACATGTACCTCGCCGTGACTTTAAACACGCCACATACTACGCCGAAGCAAACGAGTGGCAGGTAAGCGTCAACTGCTGTGATCGACATCGTGGGCGACTGACTGCGATGTATTTTTGGGTTCCGTTCTGGAGTCAGCCCTGCGTAGCATCACTGTCTGTGCTTTGCGGTGGGATCTATCTCGATCATCTCGAACAGCTCGCACGCATGCCTACTCTCGTAGCTGAAGAGCGAGGGCAGCCGAGAAAATGCACGGTGACGGCGCGTCTTAAATTATCTTCCAGATCAGCATCACGATGGCTTACCTCCACAAACCGCATCCCATGATCCTGGCGGCTCGTCTGCTGGACGCGCATCGGCGTCGTCTTCATCTTCTTGCTTCCAGCGCATGGTCGATCTTCCTCGGGATACTGAATGTAGCATCAAACGAGACGGCTAACTACGTGATGAATACGACCATGTATGATGACGGCGAGCTGTGGCAACTGCGGGAGTCGGAGCGGAGTATCATGGTGTCATCAGCTGTGGGCTTTGGTGTGGTCGGTCTCGTGTACATGTACTTGTCGGTGGTGGTGTGGCTACCTGCTCGAGACAGCGCGGCAGCGCAAGGCAGCGATCCAGAATATCCTCCACAATCAAGAGGCAACTCACGAGGCCGATGTCGAAATTCATCCCACCATCGGTTGCAACAACGTACTACGAGCTGGTGAATCAGCATGGGCGGTACCACAAAGCCTGGGTATGTGCTGTCGGTACATCATGCGTTCTGTCACCTGAATTCTATCGCTGCGTTGTGTGTCTTGCAGAATCTGACTCTTGAGATCCCCGAGATCATCTTTCAGACGATCAATCTGCATGGTATGCTCAGCGAAGGAATTGCTCGAGAGCTCATCTACGCGTACGTGGCGCTGATGGTGGTCAACTGTGTCTACTGCTTCTACCACATCACAATCGCATGGAAGAGGCACGCGTTCTACGAGATGGTCGGCGATGCAGTGTACGTTTGTGCGTAAGCTCCTGCCACCTCGGTGGACTCTGACTACAGTTTGTGGATAAACAGGTTGGACGTAGTGTTTGCGGTCGTGTTTCCAGCGGTGATTCTTGCGCATGCTATACACCAGTTTCGTGGAGGCCTGGGCGTGATGGCGACACGGCAACTCTTCTTTCCAGCGCAGCCATATGAACGCCGAGGCAGATTATTTGGCGATCCCAAGCTGATCAGTGAGTTCACCAAAGCGTTCCAAAGCCTCCAGGTGTCCGGATCGGTGGATCTACTCGTGACGATTGGATTCAACCTCATGACATGCCTTAGATGGCGACGGATTGTCAACACGTTGCGCTATGAACGATACAAAACCGTTCCGGTACGATTGATACGAGAGGAAGGAGACCAAGGTATCGTACCTGGACCAACTGCGTCTGTGCGATTGCAATCCTTCAACAAGCAAAGGACTAACGAGAACCAAGTCGGGTTGATCCACCTGGTCCCAGTGCCACAGCGTGTGGTTCCAGCATACGTAGGACTGGGTTTTCTGTTCTACGGCGCGATCGTCGGATTGGTCGTATGTATGGCTGTCCTACGTTCGTCTCAGGCCTGCACATTGATCCAAGGTTGCGAGGTGTTTCGCTACCGATGGTACCCCGGCGCTGCATCAATGGCGTGTCCGTGTCTGGTGTATATCCAAGGCAACGTGCTCGAGAACATCGCGGCAGACGCCGACCTTGTCGACGCGTACGAGTCGCTCAACAAAGCAGCGGAGGCCGGCGACCTTCAGACCATCCAGATCGTGAATCGCGACCTTCGACTCACGCTACCACCAAACGTGAAGAAGTGCGAAGACCTTTGTCACCTGTAAGTTGATCGGCTGTCTCAACCGTGGCTGTGTTGCTGAGGCTTTTTGGTGCGTAGGATCATTGTCAACTCTGTTCTCTCCGAGCTTCCAACCGGCTGGACCAGGACCTTCACCAATCTCGAATACCTGTACGTTCTGACAATTCTCGTGGGTGTGGGTGTGACTGCAGCGTTGGTTGCTAACGCTTGCTCCACCCAGGTACATCATCGGCCGCGTGCGCCACCTCAACGTGTACGACCTACCCGTCGACCTCTTTTCTAGTATGCGGTCACTTCGAACGCTCTACCTGGAGAATCACGGATACATCTTCCACTTGCCAAGCTTCAAAGGGCTGGATTCGCTCCAGATGCTGTATCTCGGTCGGATGGGTCTCGTCCGGCTCCCCTCGTTTGCCGATCTACCTCAGCTCAACACGTTGGCGCTGATCAGGAACGACTACCTGATGCACCTGCCGGACCTCGTGCCGCTGGTGATGTCCATCAATGAGGTGTACATCAGCTCGACATCGTTGTGCTGCAGTGGGTTCCTGTCCTACGGAGTGTGCAACACGAGCATCGCGCCGTGTGAGTCGTTCTCTTGGTTCAGCATGCACGACTCGTGCTACCCAAGCGAGACCGAGATCTACTACGACTCGAGCCTCGTGATCGGATCGGATCGATTCCCACTGATATCGAACACTTCTCTCGCGGTGTTGCAGCCATTCATCGACGCTGGGATCGCTTGCAATGCCAGCCAAGCCGCGGCGGCCACACCTCCGTTCACGATGGACGACGGCTGCGACGGCATGCACTACCGTCAGTGCGAGCACGGCATTTGCTACTCGTTTTCTCTGGACGAAAGCGATGTGCTGTGTACTACTGACCTGACGGTGATCGACATGAGGAAGCTTGAGATCAGCTCGGGATTCGAATGCGATGCCGTTGAAGAGGCATGGCTTGGATGCACTGCCGAGTCCCAGCCATGATCATCTCTCTGGGGTTGAAAGGCTCAGTTCATCTGGTTAAAACCCAGCTCGTGCCATGCGGCTCGGCGGTGACGTCGTCTGCCAGGGCGATGGCATCATCATTGAAATGCACAAGGCAGCGCAAACGTGGGGAGTCAAGTTGAAGTAGCGTGGCTAGGTTGCATTAGTCGTTCCGACTAGTTGAGGAATTGATTCGCAAGTCACTTAGTTGTGAGGATATTCACCCCTCATACTCTGCACAACCAACAACAAGGCGTATAGAGAGAGCCAAGTATGCCCTCTTCTAGGCGGGTAGCTAGCCAAGTTTAGCCGAGAAACTACCACCTGTCGCTGTTGATGTCTCCTGTACACACAAGCCAGCTCAGTGGTGATACTGAACAAGTTATCTGCAGCATACAGCATGAAGTAGCATTGCCTCCTTCGCTGCCTTCAAGCTGCCAATCGCTGAGTGACTTGTACCAATGAAGCGCAGACCGGGATTCGAGGATCTCGCTGTTTGGTCACGAACAGGCGCCGTCATCATCCTGCTCTCATCGGGGGCGTGGTCGATGTTCCTAGGTATACTGAACGTGGCACCAAACGAAACAGCCAACTACGTCATGACGACTAAGCAGTACGACGGTGGTGAGTTGTGACTGCTGGGTGAAGTCGATCAAAGAATCGTGATATCGTCTGCAGTCGGGTTCACCGCAGTGGGGCTGATGTACCTGTGCCTGGCTATGGTGGTGTGGGTGTCCAAGGGTGGCGAATCAAGCCCCATCCGCAAAAGTGTCAAGCTTGTGGAAGGGCGCGATGAGTGCAATCGGAGGTTTACAATCTCGGACACCAGCGGCTGCTTTGACTGGGTTTCTCAGAGTAACGTGCCTCAGAGCATTAGTACGTACGTTCGCGATCTCGGCTTGTGTGTCATTTGTGCCAACACCGCAATTGAATGTCACAGAGCGTGCTAGGATCAATGCTACCTACCTGGTGGCGGCAAACTCGACGGCTTCAACTGCAGACCAACTGATCTCAAGCGACTGGGTAGTCCATTGCGACTAATACTCCGTACCTCCGTTGTCTCCAACTGCTACGAATTCGCGAACAAACACGGCAAATACCGCAAGGCCTGGGTACGCCATGTCATCAATCCCCACACGTCAACTGCTACTCTGATCCATACTCACCCACAGACCCCACATATGTATGCGGTCACCATGTAGAACCTCGTGATGGAGATCCCCGAGATCACCTTCCAAACTATCAACCTCCACAACATGCCCGACAAGGACTGTCATCGACGCTGATCTACGCGTACGTGGCGCTGATGGCGGTCAAGTGCGTGTACTGCTTCTATAACATCACGATCGCGTGGAAGAAGCACTCATTCTACGAGATGGTGGGCGACGCCGTGTGAGTGTGGATGTATGCGTGCACGTGGCCTCCACACATGAGCCGTCGGGCGGACTCGCTCTGACCACTTGCGCTGGTTTGTGTGTCTATGTGTCTGAGTGCCTGCGTGTGCTTCTATCTGTGTACAGGCTGGACGTGGTCTTCGCCGTAATGTTTCCGGCCGTGATCCTGGCCTACGCGATCGCCGACTTCCGCGGCGGTCTGGAGGTCAAGGCCACAAGGCAGTTGTACTTCCCGGTACAGTCGTACGAGCGTCGTGGTCGTCTGTACGGCAAACCGACCCAGATCAACTCGTTCACGTCGGCGTTCCAGAGTCTGCAGGTGTCCGGGCTGTTAGATCTCGTGGTGACGCTCGGCTTCAACGTCTTGATGTGCCTGCGTTGGCGGCAGATAGTGACAGCACTGCGTCGTGAGCGGCAGCGGTCTCGCCCGCTGACGTTGACGTCTGTACCGGTAGGCAAGGGTATCGTGCCGTCGTGTCTGACTGTGTCGAACACGATAGGTGATATGGGCAGCTTACAATCACACACTTCCGGTGACAACAACAAGGAAGCGGAACTCTCAACTCCCGAGGCACCAGACTTCTCAATCTGCGCTGAACCCGACGCACGGAATTTCGACCAATCAGCACGTGACAAGCGAGGGAGTGTTTGTGGGGCCCCGAGAAGCAGCCACATCTTCACTCAATATACCGACCTTGTCCCGACTGACACTGACCACGTATACTGCCTCCAAGTATACGAAATCTGAAAAGCAAGTGTTGTGTTCGTAAAGTCAGGGACCCAAACGGCTCTGAACTTGGCGAAAATGACCGACGCGACCGCCTATGACGGCGCCCCCGGGCCGCCGGATGCACCACCGGTGGAGCCACCCCCGCGAGCCCCGCCACCGACCACGCCCCCGGAACGCACGCTCGACGACCAGGTCAGAGCGCTTGTGTCGGAACGCGGATACGACCCCGCCGTCGCCCTGGAATTGGCGGCAACGTGGAAATGCGAAGAGTGCGCCTGCGCGATAGGAGCAACACGCAAGGACGACTGCGAATGCCCCTGCCACTGTGACTGCTGCTGTGTCGATTTTTTAAGATACCACACGGGCTGCGACTGTGAATGCCCCAAGCAATGCCACTATGAGCCAATCACAACCTCCAGCGACGAAGACGAATCGAAGACCGAGAGCGACAGCGAGGACCTCGACCCAGAGAACCGAGAGCCAGCTCGCCCTCTTGACCAACCTGAACCCACAGGCAATGGAACAGAGGGGAGTAAGCAGGAGGCTCAAAAGGACGAGGGAGATGCCTCGATGCCAACGGCAACTGAACGCCCAATCTCAGCCTGGAACATTGGACAACTCTACGAGAAGGTGACCCAAACACTCAGCGCGATGAAAGACGAGGGAACTGAAGCAGACGAGAACCTGTACGTACACGCTTTTTTCAGCCGTCTGTATAAAGAAGCACAACAGACCGGCATGAAGCCCAAGAAGGAGAGCGACCTCCCGAACCTATCCAGCCAAGAGACAGCGCTGCTCGCCGAGTACATGCGTATCCTCGTGGAGAAGCAGTACACGCTCCAGAAAATCAAGGCAGCCATCATGGAAGTAGTACGGACGTCCTATCGCTCGACCTGGTCGCTGGAACGCATTCTCAATGATCGCAAGATGTCGGCGTCCGCGCCGCCATCGACCGGACGTAATGCGTGGAGCCAAAAGACACCAACGACCAACCAAGCCACCCTAGAGGCAGACATGGCCATGTTTCGCTTCGATCCAACAGTGTACGCCACCGACGAGATCAAACGACTCAAGAAACTGTGCAGCGAAAGCTACTCTTTCGCGGACTCCACACGCAAGCCAGTCAGCGACGAGTGGACGATCATCATGGGCATCATGTCTGGGTCGATAGCAGTGCGCGCACTCCCACAGTTTCTGAAGAGATGCTGCAACATGATGCAGTTCCAGTGGTTCCACTACCAGATGATCCGGCGAGCGGAGGGCGAGCTTTACGCACCGCTCCCACCGAACGTCAAGATCTTCGACTACAACCAGACCTCCAAGAGACTGGCAGATACGATCTTGGCAGGCCCGTCTACACAGGGGCTGGATCCAACACCCATCCAGCGCATGCTTGCGGCGACCAAGACGATCTCCTATAACGACGACTTAAAGACGATCCACTTCTTCTTCGACACCAAGCAAGACGCCATCAACTGGGAAGGAATGAGCATCCCGTTGCGCCGCCTATCACTGGCGCTCAAGAACCCGGACGCCCGCTACCGCGAGATCCAAGAAACCCCTACTGGAGAACGCAAAGTGGTCATCAGGCCCCCAAAAGATGGACTCGAAGACAACCGCTACGATAGCCACTACAAACTGCGCCTCACCAACATCACGCGCACGATGGAAGTCGACAAACTGGCCAAGTTTCTGAAAGAACTCACAAACGACGACATCATCATGGGATCACCCATCGATGCCTACGGAGCCAACTCGGAATACTCGCTTACTTGGGACTTCCTCGCCCGCACCCATGTCTGCCCACCGGCACTTGCCAAGGTGAACCGCATTATGTGGCGCGATCACGCAATCCTAATCCTCCACCAAGGACGAGCGGCGGCGGTCCCATGCCACCAATGCGCTGAGATTGGACACCAAGCCTCAGTGTGCCCTAAGAAGAAACCGGAAGACTGGTTCAGCGAATCTACGATCATCGTCACGGACGCCACGATCAACACGCTCACCACCGACCGCAGAACGTGGACGACGACGGATGAAGCCCGCCAGCTCTTCGAAGCGCTAGGAGACATGATGACGGCCACCGAGCCCCCGACTAACGAGCAGAACCAAGATCAAACCCCAACCAAGACAATCCCAAACAACACCAGCACCCCAAGCCCAGAACAAACGGAAACCCCAACAAAAACGCCACAGACCCAACGATCAGAAACAACACCAGAGAAACGGACCGACGCCGCGACCAAGCCCAGCACCAAAACCCCCCAGAACGACACCAGTAAACACGCGACCACGCAGCCAGACGACAACAGCAACGAAGCAGCAGCCACGACAAAGACACCGATCAGCACGGAATGGATCACGGCAATGACAAGATTCTCCGGACGCGAGAAGCCGCAGCTGCAGCAAACGACCAAGAACAAGGAAGAACACACGCCGGCACTGAAGACCAACAAATCGTCCAACAAGAGCGGATCAAGATTCGAAGCACTCAGCAACACCAACCAACAGTCGAGGACACAGAATCCAGGCCCACAGAACCTGTTCAAGACCAACAAGCGGGCAGAGCACGAAGACAAGTCAGAGGCACCGACCGGCACAGTGACCACCGACAAGGACCGCGCCAACGCCGAAGCACGACGCGAGACAAGACGCAAGCAAACCGAAGCAGTCAAGCACCTCGAAGAGCACGATGCACTGGCAGAAGCTATCGACCGAGCGAACATGGAACGCGTTGACATGACCATCATCCGCAAAGCGGAACACCACCGCCTAGCCATGGACAAAGCGGGCTGTCTAGCTGCGATCGACAACGCACTCAAAGACAAATCACGCATCAAGTCGTCTCGGAACGGCACCATTGAAGCTATCAACGGCACACTGGTCAACACTCCAGCGACAGGTAACGGCTTATATCAAGCCATCGCAGAAGGTCTACGACAAACGACATTCGCTGCCAAGAAACACCAGGCAGCACTAACCGAACTAACTATGCTGACCAAATTCCTCATCTACCTAGCAAACAACGTTGACGCTGACGTGGAGTTCGAACAAGCCAACGCCCTCGCGTTCCTCGAGATTCCAGCTTCGGAGACAGAGGGACTCGCGGTATCAGAGATCATGGCGAAAGTGGCAGCCCACTATGCAGAGATCGCGCTCAGCGCATCAGCTCCCAAGGCCATCATTACAGAACATCTCTGGGGTCACACCGACTGCATCCAACTGATCTCCAAGGGGCTCCGACGCGCGATCTTCGTCATCTGCTCGACCAACGACCCGAACGTAGCGCACCACGTCATGTTCCAGCCACAGAGAATCAAGGACAACAAATCCACGCCCACGGTCCCATCAGCCGCCCTGCACCAGCTCAGCTACCGAGAGTGGCTACAGGAGATCCGCAAAGAAGTCGAGAACAACGTGCCACCGATAGTGATTAGCCACACGACCAACCACTACAACGCAGTACTACTCCACCACAACGAGACACTCACGCACCGGAAGATCCCCAACAAGACACAGAAGCTCACCGATCTCTGGGGGCCCGCAGTAGTCCCAGTGCCACCAACAGGCAGCCCACACACAGATCCCAACGACCCAGTCGCACTGGAAGAAGGACCAACCCGGGTCCAACTGATCCAATCCCAGAGCTCAGTGCACGAGGCGGACGTCTTCCGAGCTCTCAGCCAAGACAACTGGACGTGGGAAGAGAAGAAGCACGCCATTGACGCCCTTGTGAGCGGCACAGGACGGCTCAAGGAGATGTTGGTATTCACAGTCGACGAAGCGATGCCTGACGAGAAAGAAGAAGACGAGCAAACAGCCTACCAGTCCGCAGACGGCGCAACGCAGGAGAGCGATAGCACGTTCGTCCCATCCGGCTCCAGCCCACGGTCCTCGCTCATCACCCCAACGCAGGACAGTACAGGCAGCGAGTCACCTGGAACAGAGCAGCACACCGAGCCTCGAGCAGCATACGAGCTACCAGATGTACCGACGCAGTACGTGTACACGGACTGGGTACAGATGCACTGGGACCGTATCGTAGCTGACTGGGCGGGCCAAGGGGGCATACACCCACCAAGGCTCGGAGAAAAGACGGCAATGAAGAAATTTGCAGCCACCTACCCAGAAGTGATGACAGAGCTGAGTCGCCAGCATCCAAATCCAATAACTGTGCTCGAACATCTCACGGACGAAGGTCTACGAGGTTGGCTAGCGCAAAAACGGATCAGGTACTGTGTGGACGAACTCATCCAAGTGATCGCGACTATCGAACACGAACCAGCACGCCAAGCGCTCACCCAGTGGATCCTGGACGTTCGAGCCACAACGCTCTTCGAGGAGAGGCTAGCCAAGTACCGGAACGCGGACATGTGGAAGCTCCTCAGGGGGCAAGCCCAAGTCAGACTCACCGGCCGACTGCTGACGATGAAATTTATGAAGGACTGCCTCTGCGTACTGGCAATGGAGGAGCTCTTCCCCACTCTAGCGCAGGCAATTCTCCTCATGAATGGAATGGAACACCAAGATTACGTCAGCCTGGCGCAGATCTACGAAACTGGAGGCCCGTTCCAAACGGCCACAGCAAAAGCAACAGCAGCAGAGTCGTGGCAACCGCTCCTGGAGTTCGTGAGAAACGTGGGGATTCATCTCAGCCATGTGGCATCGCAAGGCGAGGGGCCACCTCGATGCTGAGGGTAGCCACAAGGACAGCTTCACCACCACAGACACGGAACACCACCAGCACAACAGGAAGTGGCATGAATCAGCCCCCAAGGACTGGATCACCCGCTTCTTCAACAACCAAGACCACCAACAAAAACACCCCCCAAGCAACACTACCCAGCAAACAGTAGCTTCGGACTGCTCACCCAGAACATCAGAGGTTTCCGTGACAACACACGGGACCAATGGATGGCCTCGTGGAAAAGCAGCATCGAAGGTAAGAACATCAACTATATACTAATCCAAGAAACACATGTAGGAACCGAGCAGGTTGCCACCACACTTCAGCAACAATGGGCACG
The DNA here is from genome assembly GCA_023337575.1 of Pythium chondricola. Lineage (NCBI taxonomy): Eukaryota > Oomycota > Peronosporomycetes > Pythiales > Pythiaceae > Pythium > Pythium chondricola. The sequence goes on along the minus strand of JAADXF010000535.1, from coordinate 3,311 downwards.
CACGTGGGGCCTTCAACACGACGCGACGAGGCCACTGTCATTCTGGAGCGTCGCCTCACCCTCAGCCGTCGGCGTCGCCATTCGACTACAACCCGGCACAGCGACCAGGTTCGAACGGAAGGTGATCTCAGGCACGAGGGACGAATCATCGTCATCACCTCGCCCAAGATCACCATTGTCAACGTGTACGCACCCAATCACAAACGAGAACGAGAGCGGTTCTTCGCGGACATCGCCCCAGATCTACGTTCAATCACAGGTACTTGGTTCTTAGCAGGTGACTTCAACTGTGTGCTGGAGCCAAACATGGACAGGACAAGTACCACCACTCGGCACGACGGACCAGAGAGCGCAGCACTGGACTGGCTAGTCCGCGACCTCCACCTCCGTGACGGTATCGATACCGCTACCCGGACCAGACACGAGAAGGACCTGCACTTCACCTACTTTCAGCCATCTTCCGACTACGGAGCCCGCCTCGACCGCTGCTACACCACGGCCGGCAGCTTCGACTGGATCGTCAGCACCGAAGTGCGAACGCCAAGGGTTGCGTCAGATCACCTCGGACTCGTCACCTGGGTAAGAGATCCAGCCATCAAGCCCAAGCAACGACCGTTACAACCCCTGCTGTACCCGATCCGAGGCCGTAACCCGGAAGCGATCAAGGCAGAGGTTGCAGCAGAACTCTGACGCATTACAGAGGCAGCCGAACGGGATGACCGCCAGTGGGACGAGACTTTCCGGCACATCACGGACGCGCTCCGAGCCATCAAGAAGACCGAGAACAAGCGAGCGAGAAGAGCGACCAAGAAGTGGGAAAGAGGACTACGGGAACGAGTACAAACATGCGAGGAACTCATCCAGTACGAGCAAGGACGACTCGCACGGCAACTCCAACGTCGGCGAGGCGCTCACCTCCAACAGGACCACACGAGTCTGAGCTCTATCTACACCCGACTGAACCAACGAGCGCCCAACGTCTTTTCAAAGATGGAGGGCGACCAAACACAGTTGATAGCAGACAGACTCGCTACGGCGTGGGCACCGCTCCTGACGAAGAGCCACGCGAAGTGTAACCCAGAGGATCAGCGGCGCAGGCTCAGCCGGCTCTGTACAGTTCCGCGGCAGCACACTCTCACCAAGGAGGACAACGACGCTCTACTGGCACGAATCACTGCAGCCGAAGTAGAAGCAACCATCAAGGAACTCGGGGCTAACAAAGCAGCTGGCGGAGACAGACTCAACAATGACTTCTACCGAGACTGGGCCGACTTCCTCGCGCCGACACTAGCACGGGCGTTCAACAGAGTGCTGGAGGGCGCACCGATACCAGAGTCATTTCGCGATGCAGTCATCGTGCCACTACCCAAGGTAGGCAACTCACCCAAGGCCAGATTACCGCCCGATCGCACTCCTACAATCAAGCTACAAGATCTTCACGAAGATCCTCGCCAGCTGACTCCAACGCAGCCTGGGAAGAGTCATCAACGCGGATCAGAATGGGTTTGTGCGCGGACGAGACATGGCGGACGGGCAACATCTTTTTGATGCAAGCACTCCTCACGCAAGACTACGAGACGTTGACGGTAGCGGCCTTGGACTGCCCGGTGGTCGTCCTCCTCGATCTGATGAAAGCCTACGACACACTCGACCGCAACTTCCTGGCAGCAGCGCTGGCGGACTTCGGCTACTCAGAGCAATTCATTGATCTGATCGAGCGCATTCATCGCAACACGAAAGCCTGGTTCCTGGCCAATGGAGATCTCTCATCTCCACTAGACGTGCGAACGGGGATACGGCAGGGGTGCCCCTTGGCACCACTGCTCTTTCTCATCGCAGTGGAGCTTCTGAAGTATGCAACATAATCCTATATGTTGTATCATACAACATATGGTATTGGAGGGGTTAACCCTTTCGCAATCACACTGCTCAAACAGCGGTTAGTATGGATACTTTAATCAAGTCAAAATTTCCAGAACGTGGAAAATTTACACGTTCTGGCTTTCGCCGGTCAAGATGTACTCGTCTATGTAACATCATGTTTTGGTAAGTTGATATATCGAGTAGCAGTGATAACCTATCCATACAATCCGATATGATTAGTTTTCAAAACTTGATGATAAATAAACAGAGGTTACGAATCCATCTGTTTGGTTGATTTGCTCTGAAACCTTATACTCTTAGCGTAATGCATACATTTGTAGCGAGGTTCCAGAACACGGTGTACTCGAAATATACGCGGAGTTTATACCGTAAAATGCCGAATATGTAAAATTTACACGTTCTAGGGTGTACTACGTCATCTTTTGATAATAGGCCAGAACGTGTAAATTTTACACGTGTGATTGCGAAAGGGTTAAGACAATCCTTCCGATTATCGTGGTGTCGGATGGCCGCGATTTGTGCCCCGATCATCAGCAGCGTTACTGTGAGGGTCGTGCGATTGCCAACGATCTTGAGAGACGGGAAGGCGAACGAACTTGAGCCGCTTCTCACACATCAAAAAGAGGTTCCTGGTCTCTCTCATTCTTGCATCTGCACATCCCGTGTTGGCGCAGGAAAGAAACAAATAAAACGCTTTTTTCTTACCAGTTTGGCACTGGCAATAAGCAGTTCAGGAATGTCGTGCACTGGGTAAAAAGCGCTTTCCTTCGAGATCCTGACGGTAGGACTCGGAGGAAGACTAGACTTCTTCACGGCAACGCTGGTACAGGCCGCCCGGCAAATAGTTGCAGTACCGTAATTACGTATTGTTTCGGTATTTATTGCGGACTATTGTTTTTTACGACAAAAATATCATTGAATATTGCAACAATAATATGCAATATTTAGGAAACACCCCCACCATTGCTCACTACCAACCAACACCTTCGTGTGGGCAGCAAGAACCTTGAGCCACCCGAGACAAACAGCAGACAACACCGACATCAAACAGACCATTTTGCTTTTTGCAACGCACCTGCCAGCCCACCACCAGCTCACCGCCACTTCACCAACCATGTCCAGCAAGCAGCTCTCCTCCTTCTTCTTCACTGCCGTCAGCCCGGGCGAGTACAAGTGCAACATCTGCGATGCTGTTGGCGAGCAGGCTCCCATGACCGGCTTCTCGAACCTCATGAGCCATCTCAACTCCGTGCATCCAACACACGGGGAGGAGTACGCTGAGTTCCAGCACCGCCGTCTCTCGTCTCTGGACGTCTTTGGTTTCAGGTATCAAGCACTTCGTCGGTGTGTTCGCGGTGTACCACGCGCATGGCCAGCGCCAGCAGCGCTTCATTGGACTCTCGCCGATGGACGATGGCTTCACGGCC
>JAADXF010000534.1:0-16359 GCA_023337575.1 Pythium chondricola | reverse complement strand
CGCCAAGGTGCGAGAGGAGGAGGACGGATACTTTTCCGACGACGAAGAGCTACCGCCGTTGGTGGTCGGGCAAACCGTGTTTGTGTGCCCGATTGCCCACGGCGTGACGCTGACGTCCGAGGTGGCCCCAACGGTCGCGAGTATGTGCAAGGCAGGATGCACTGGTCACGTTCGTGCAATCGATGAAGCTGGTCACGCGTCCACACCATACCGCATCGAGTTCGACGATATCCAGCCGGATGACAAGAAGGACGAAGTGTGGGTACCTCGCGTGTGGCTCGACTCCATGTTCCAACGTGTCGTGGGTGAAGATCTTAGCGTGCAACTCGCAAAGGATGACTTTGTTCGTGTCGCGAGTGAGAGCAAAGACGGTCTCGCGGTAGTGGAGCCACCTCATCCGGCCAAGATTCTCAAGAACCACCGCAACGGTAGATACGACGTCCAATATCTCGATTCAGCGTCACCAGACTCCAGCAGTACGGTCACCATCGAGACCGATGTGTCGCGAGGACGACTGGAGCCTGTTAGTGACAAGGTTCTTGCTGAAGGCGAGGTGTCCAAGGCGTACCTGACGCCAGTCGACGGTTCCAAGGGCTTTGTTATCGCATACGATGTACTTCTGAAGAACGGCAACCCCATCGAAGCACTGGCGCGGAGTCAACTGCGTGTCCACCACGAGGTATTCCCCTCGGATAAGTGCCTGCTTGCTGCAGTCTATGTGTCGGAGTGGGAGATGCACGATCGGGCTGCTGAAGGCAGCGTACTGGCACAGCAGCTGAAGGATCTGTTCGCGAGCGACCAACTGATTAAGGCGTACGTGATGCTGCCGGCTCAACCGATGTCTTTCCATCTGCGGGATCCTGTGACAAACAAGCTGCTGCAGTCGAAGCTGAAGGAACGCGATGCAGACAAGCCTCGCTTTGTGGACTTTTGTCATGGCTACAAGCTTGGTGAGAATCTGTCGGAGATTGAGAAGGCGAAGCTTATGCAGGTATACAAGACGTCGGCTTTAATTCGTGGCAAATTCACAGCCACGAGTGAACAGGAGGAGTTTGCGATTGGCAACTGCTTCTGCGTGTACCTCGCTCCTCAGCCTCAGATCGAGCTCCACGGCATGCTTCGTATCTCGGTGGATTACACGAACCCGTCCTCGACGGCACTCTTCAAGACTCTCGTCGCGATGGCCGAGCACGACGTGATGAAGCTCTTCCAGCGGCTACTGCGCTCCACAGCGAGCGAGCACATGCCGCTCAATCGCAAGGAACGTGTCGTCCACATGAAGAGCGTCGACATTTACGAAGCTGATCAGCAGTTGTGCGTGGTATTCGAGATCGGTGTCCCACACAACAATCGCGGCAGTCTGGAGAGCGCGGTGCAAGTCGCCCACGCCGATGCCGTTCGCATCCTCGAACGACTTTCTCAAGTCAAGTTCCTCACTGCATTGCTAGCGGTAGGAGACACGTCACCGGACAGCATGATCTGGCATCTGGAGAAGGAGGTCAAAATGCAGACTGGTAAGTCAGGATCGGTGGCGCCGACGCCTGCATTGCGCGTGCAGATTCTCGACAAGAAGGGCCTGGAGCACTCACTGCCATCGCTCACGCTGGAGCTTCTTCCGCTCGATGACCTGCGACTCAGTATCCAGGACATGACCGGTAAGTCGTGGGAAGTGTGCCTACCGATGGACCGTATCCTTGTCGAAGCGCAGGTGCGACGCTTCCTGGTGCCATACCATGTTGCTGAGGTGGTGGGTGAAGTGGACGCCGACCAGGCTTCCATCCCAAAGCCACTCGCCCAGCAAACAAACCAGCGTTCGCGTCATCACAGCCAGTTGCTATCGAGACCGACCCAGCAGCTCAAGCTCAAGAAGAGAAGCAGTGGGATGGTGTACAACGTGCGATTCCAAAAAGGCAAGGATGTACGCATGGTGGATGTACACGATATCAAGTTGGACACGCTGCGCGTGAACGTGCTGGAGGCGAGCGAGCTGTCTCTGAAGGAGAACATGGGCTCCGGGGACATTGAGGTCGAAGTGATGTTGCGTTCTCGTGATTTCCTTGCCCACGCGGAAGGCGAACAGGCGCTGAAGACTCCGTTCGGTGTGATTCTCGCTGAAAACGGTGACATCTGCAAGGACTCTGTTGGTGCTCAGTACCCACACAGCTCCAGCCAGCGGTTGATCAAGGACAACTCGACGAGTTGGGTGGGTACGAAAGAAGCGAAGCCGTTGGTCTTTTGCTACCCAGGCATCGACATGGAGCGCGTGACGGGTTTCACGGTGCGGCTGCTGACCAAGGACACCAAGAAGCTCATCGGTACGACGTTTATCGCCATGTCGGAGGTGCCACTGACAACCGATGACTCAAGCGCCGTGTCGGAATTCTCCGTGGAGAAGAAAAGCAAGCGCGACATCAACGGAGGAGTGAAATGGGTGACGTCCATGCTTCTGCCATCCAAGAAACAGAAGGTATCGATCCAAGCCGAGTCCAACCTTTTGTCGTTCAGTCTCTACCGTTCGGATGATGGCGTGTCGAATGTGGTGGGCAAGATCCGACTCGAGCTGGAGCGTTCGAGAAAGGTGCAACCACAAGCGAAGGTGCTCGCACGTCGCCTACTCACCGAGGCTGACGCGTGGAAGATCTCTTCGTACGAGCTACTGGTGTTGACGCTGCAGCAGCACGACAATCAACTGCTGCGCGGGCTCCTGTCTACGAGTATGCTTGTGCGCCACGTTAGTCTTCAGCTTCTCTCGGATCCGATCGAGCAGGAGTTGCAGCTTCAGAAGATTGTGAACGTGATGCTGATTTCACACGCGATGGAGCTCATCTACGCGACGCGACAGCACGGACAAACGGCGCAGTCGCTCAAGCGCAAGGATGGCACCGTGGCGCTCAGCTCCCCACGCATGATCGACCAAATGAAGCAGTTAATGGACCAGACCAAGTGGCTCATTGAAGATACGGCAGCCGAGTTCGGTATTCACACACGCGGCAAGCGACTGCCGTGGTCGGGGGATGGGAAAGCCGAGGAAGAGGAGATTGAAAGCCGTAAGCAGTTTGTGGTCGTCAAAGCGAACGTTGCGAACTCGGCGACGCGCGTGCGACGCACCATGCTCAAGCTGTACGAGATGTACCGCCTTCGGTACATCCCGACACTGCAGCGTTTGTACAAGCTGGATGCCGACGGCGATCATATCGACGTCAAGGCTGGCGAGCAGCTTCTCGCGTTCTTCGAGAAGGAGGTGGAAGACTTGGATGAGGAGGATGAAGCCGTGTACCGGCGCGTCTACCGGCGTCTGCGTTTGATCAAGATCGCGCGCGTGCTTCAGGACATTATGCACACTACACTGCTCGTGACGGTGATGAACCACGACCAGAACATGGGCGACGAGGCCATCGGCACCACGTACATTCCGTTGATCGATCTGCTGGACCGACTCGAGCACGACAACTTCTATGATCTGACCAAGAAGAAGAAGCACGTCGGATTACTGGGCAATCGCCCTGCTAGCCCTAGCGCGTTGGCCGGTACATCCACAGACACCACAGGTACACCTCATGGCAAGATCCACTTGCGACTGCAGATGACGTACTCGGAGAGCTCCCTCCTGGAGCAGGCGACCACCGTCTACCGGTACCTGAAGGAGAAGTACATCGCGCAATATGAGAACTCGCGACGTCACATCAACGCAGCGGTGGTGCCAGCGCAACGCCGTCGTTGGATCACTGTCAAGGGCTACCTCGACACGCTGAAGGAGCAGTCCACGGGCAAGCTCCACTGGGAACGCACGCCAGTGCTTCTCAGTCTCGTCTGGGATATCTTCATGGCCACTGAGTCGACAAGTCCACGCAAGAAGCCACATGGGGACGAAGACGAGGAACAGAAGCATCTCCAGGGCCTGGCTGAGAAGACGAGTGAGTACCGCTCGGCGGTGGTCCAAGTCCACAAGCGCTGGGCCAACTTGCAGCCTCTGCTTGAGGAGCTCTTACAGATCCAGTCAGCCGCTCAGATTCATGCGCAGCGCACGCCAATTGTGCTAAACAAGGTCGCGGAGGAAGTCGATGGTCTGGACTTGGTGCTGAGCACAGCGTGGCAGCAGGTGCACAACAAGTGGATGGAGTTGTACAACGCGCTGGAAGAGCTCGTCAAGATGAAGGAGCGCACGCTGCACATGACTCGCGCACCGCAACTTCTCAAGCTTGTGACGCAGCGATGCAGCAAGGGCTTGAGCGAGCGCCATGCGGACGCCATCGCCAATGTGCAGTTCCGCTGGATGGCGATCACGCAGACTGACGGGCCACTCAATGAGTTGCGACTCACAGAGAGGAAAGGATTGCACTGGCGCCGCACGCACGAGCTCGTGCTGCTGCTGAACGAGCAGTGTGAAGGTTTCGCCGAGACGGATGCCACGGCGCTCGACATTGTGGAGAAGCGATGGAGCCAAGTGCAGGAGTGGCTCGACCTCGTGCTCCAGATGCAACAGCAGCACACGATCGACTGCGAGTCGACTCCATTCATCCTCAAGAAGATGCACTTGCTCGAAACGCGACACAAGGCCAGCAGCGTGACAGGTAGCAAGGCCTTCGTCCACGTGGCCGGCTCACCGAAGAAGCGACTGCAGGTGCCGCGATCACCGTCGATACGAGATCGTGTCGGCTCCGACGCGGCGTCGTCGCCGAGAAGCTCGTCGATCAGCTCGACTGCCGGTGGGTCGTTCGCTGCCGATGCGGTGATCGAAGTGGATCGCTTGGAAGGGCTTGCTGAGTGGTATGCTATTGAAGAGGCGAAGCGCGAGCTCGAGCGTATCCCGTACCATCGAATCACGACCGACTTTGACAAGAACGACCAGCTCCGACATTTCAAGGACGGCAAAGATACGCGACTTATGATCTCGCTGGAGGAGATGGCGCTCACGCCAGCGAATATTCGTGCAGCGCTTGTCGACCGTGGTGTGATTCCATTGATGGCAAGCTACGACGGCTTATCGCCGTTGGCATCGTCGGCGCCACTGGCGTCTCCGACCAAGAGCCAAGGCCTACCGAAAGATTTGCTCGAGGAGATCCAGGTGCTGGAGCAGTCGATCGATGCCATGCACATGGAGCAAGGCTCGACCACACCTGGCACCGCCTTCGTCAAGTGGAACCCGGAGCGTGTGGCCGAGTTGTACCTGGTGATCGAGAGCCTAGGCAAGAGCGATCTGCTGTGGAGGATTGAGCACGCAGTGAACACGAACCACGAGCTGGGTATTCCAAGCGACTACGGCTCGTTGATCCAGGAGATGCAGTTGCGCCAGATCCAAACGACTGAGGTCAAAGAACTCATCCATACTCTGCTGGTGACGATGCAGAAGGAGGAACTCGTGCGCGTCGGCGTCGAAGTGCCCCCGACGGCGAACTACAAGGACGTCGAGCGACTGATGCGTCGCCACCAGGTCAACGACGTGATGCTGCCCGTGGACATCGTGGAAATCCAACGCCTGCTGCACAAGTACGGCATGGACAAGAAGGGTGAACCGGTTTTCCTGCGAGGCATGCGTATCGGTACGCAGTCGTCCACCCCAGACGAGAACAATACTGCAAGCGACGTCGCTGCTGGTGCTTCCGCTTCTACCCCGCGGTCCAAGGCTAGTACGACGATGATCAACACGGGTCTTGGCCTTGTCGACTCCAAGATCGAACAGCTCCGCAAGGCGCTTCTCATGGAGGCGCTGCGCAAGCGCAACTCGCTGATCAAGACGTTCCCATGTGAGACCAACATCTTGACGGCCGAGGAGCTCGCCGAGTGCACCGAAGTCGACATGTCGGGCGACTACATGACGCTGATCGAGCGCTTCCAGCAGTTGCTGATCCATGAGTCGTACACCAAGCGGCTCGCCGAGTTCGCGTCGATGGACCGGTGCATGCGTGCGCTGCTGCGCATGCCCAAGGACCAAGTCGTGACCAAAGAAGACATCGCGAAGGAGCTCCAGATCCGAGGCAGTCGATTCCGACTACCGCTGGAAGCATTCATGCAAGACGAGCTGCTCGAGGCCGCGAGCCTGGGTAAGATCCACACACCGTCCGAGCACATGCTGGCACGTTGCCCCACGGGGAAGAACGCCAAGGCGATGGCGTACTACGCCGCGGTGAGCCACGCGGCACTTGTGTTCCAAGAGACCGTGCGATTTCGTGACCGCCTGGATGCGATCTCGCAGCAGTTTGTCGACTCGTTCTCATTCGACACTGGCAGCAGCGTGGACGGTCTGTCGGTGCCCAAGACCCGCAAGAACATGAGCATGAAGGCGTTCTTTGTGGACTGGCTCCTCGGTTCCGAGGACTCGGTCGTCAAGATCCAGCGACGCCTCGGCGTGTACCATCGCCAGCGACTTGAGTGGGCCAGCGCCGCGTTCACGCTGCGCAACCGTTGGTACCAGCGCGGCTACGGCTGGTGCGACGAAGCGAGCAAATGCGCCGGTGTCAAAGTGCTCCTGCACAAGCTGCTGCTGTTTGAGAACGCCAACAAGATGCACATGATCGAGACAGAGGCGCTGCTCAGCGAAGTGAACGAGAAATGTGTCAAGCTTCGTGACCGGGAGCGCGAGGCCAAAGAGCGACTCGAGCACCGCTACGCTGCCAACCTGGAGCGCCTCGCGACGCTCGTGTCGCATGCTGAAAAGTGCATGAACAACCGCAAACTCCACGCCGAAGAGACCCCGACGCTGCTGCACGCCATCGAGCAAGCCTGCGTGGTGCCGTTCGGGCTCCACCCGCTCCACAAGCATGCGTACCACGTCGTGTCCACATACTGGACCGAGACGCGCGCGCATCTCGCCGAGCTCGTCCACATGCAGAAGCAAGGCACGTTCAGCATCGAGCGCACGCCTGAGCTGCTCAGCGCGATGGAGTACCACACCGAGGGCATCGCCGGAGCCGACGTACTCAATGAGGACAAGGTCGTGGCCACAGCCAGCAGCAGCACGGCTCCAGTACACCTGCAGCAGCAGTACCTGGACAAGAAGGTCGATGAGATCCGCCGTGGCCAGCGCAAACAGAAGAGCACTCTGCGCCTCAACTTGGAGGATGCCAACACGGAGAAGGACATTGTTCTCGAGGATCTGAACGAAGACGACGGCAGCTCGAACCAGTGGCAGTCACTGTCTCCGTCCAAGCGTGTGGTGCAGCCGTTGTCTCCACGGGACAAGCAGACGTCGTGGAAGGTGGCCAGCGACTCGGCCACCAAGCAGGCGATCGTGCTCGAGAACAAGGTCGCGGACAAGCGTCGCAAGTCATCCATCGGAGACGAACTTCGAGAGCTGCTGCGGTCGCCATCCAAGTGGCTCATGGCATCCACCGAGCCACCGGAGACCATCCGACCAGAGATCTTCTTCCCGCGTGAAGTCAGCCTTCACCTCTCGCAGAGCACAGCCCCAGGCGTTGCTACTGCCGCGCCTGGTGGCCCAATCGCACCAAGCTCCGACGCCAGCGTCCCGGCCGCACTAGCGACCCAGTAGCCGACCTGGGTGGGGACTGGCCGGCCTTGTATATCTATCTACTTCGTGGTTTGTATGAATACATGTGTGCGTGTTTCGGCTGACATCTGTGAGTGAAGGAGGGGGGGTTTTGCTGATCGATCGATGCCAAGAACGCTAGCTACGGTAGCGAGCTAGCTCGTTGCCTTGCACACATGGAAGTCGCTGTTCAAAAAGAAGCCCGACTTGTGCAAGTAGGTCGGGGGCAGCTCCACGCTGCAGCCTTGGTCCACGACCTGAATCGAGCAAGCAACATCGACAAAAGATGAGTACAAACAAGCGCCCTCGGGTCGCCACGATTACTCACTTTTTGGCAGTAGATCTCAAAATCGTCCTCGGTCATGGGCCCGTACAGCAGGATCCACTTGCCCTCGAGCAGGATGAAGTAGTATCGCTCGTTCTCACCGTGCTCGTACCAGCCTTCCTCGCCCTGCACCGTGTTCGGACACGCATTCAAGATCCCGCCCGAGCTCTTGGTGCCACGGTCGGTCTTCTTGCCGCCGCCCAGCAGCGACCGCATCTTCTCACCGATCTTGTTGCCCAGGCCACCGCCACCGCCTCCGCTCTTCTCGTTGGCCTTGCTGTTCTTGCTCGTGTTTGCCTCGGCTCGGGCCTCGTCGTCCTTACCTCGTGCCGTTCCCTGACCCTGGAGCTTGATATCTCTCGCGGTCGTTGCGGAAGTCGTCGTCGTCGTCGTCGTGGATGATGTCCCAGAAGTCACTGCTCCAGAAGCCGCCGTGGTCTTGTCCTCCCTCGCTGTCGCCTTATCACTGCGATCAGTCGCCAGCGTGTCGCTCTTGCCACTGCGAGCCGTCTTGGTGTCGTCGTCGCGGTGCTTGTGGCGGTCTCTCCTCGAGCTCTTGCCACCGTCCTCATTCTCCGAGCCGCTGCTGCGGTGGCGGTGGCGTCGCCTCGCGCGTCGCTTGTCATTATCGTCCGAGTCCGAGTCGTTGCTCGAGCTGTGGCGCCGTCGGCGGCGGCGGCGACGCCGCGTTCCACTCGAATCGGAGCTGCCCGTGGAGCTGCTCGAGTCACTGTCGCTGTCGCGGCCGCGGCGACGACGATGGCGACGGCGGCGGTGGCGCCTCGTGGACGAGTCGTCACTCTCACTCGACTCGCTGCTCTCGTGGCGGTGTTTCTTTTTCTTTTTCTTCTTCTTCCGCTCGGTCTCGTCGCCGTTCGCTGTGCGGTCCGTGGCGATTGGCTTGTCTTCGTCGTCGTCCCGGTTCTTTTTGCTTCTCTTACTCTTCTTCTTTTTCTTTCGAGGCGAATCGACACCGTCACCGTCACCACCACCACCACCAGCCTCTTCGTCGACAGGTGCAGCGTCTCGCTCTCCCTGGGCCTTGCGAGGCGACCGTGGCTCATCGTTGTCACTTAGCACCTCTTTCTCCTTGTGCTTTTTGGCCTTCTTCTTTTTCTTGGTGCGCGCCGTGTCCTGGGTCTCATTCTCGCCATCGTTGGCATCACCCTGTTCGTCAAAGAACTCGAGGTACGACGATGGAACGTAGCCTTCCTCGTCATTGAACTCGCACTTGAGGTACCCTGTGCGCTTGTTTGAGAGCACTTTGACGACGTCACCTGTCTTGAGTGTGAGCTCCTCGTCGCCGGACGCCTTGCGGTCGCGCACGACGCGGGCCAGCACTGCACCGTCATCGTCGTGTGTGGCTTGCGGCTTCTTACTTCTCGCTGTGTTGCCGCCATTGTTGGATCGTGCGGTCGTGTTGTCGGCATAGGCCGCGACAGCGGCACCACCGGAGGGCATGTTGGAGTAGGAATCGATCGAGTCATTCGAGAGCCCCTGCACTTGGCGCACGCCCTGCTTGGGCTTGGTGCTCAGCGCCGGAAGCATCGCAACGACAGAGACCTCGTGTTCCTAGCGATACACACAAGCTCGGTCAGCGGCGGCCGATCGGATCGCGTCTGTCGCGAGTTCTTGGTAGGTGTTCAAGCCGCTATCGCTATCGCTGCGCTCTGCACAGATACAAGAAATCGCTCTAAATTAAAACTGCGTCGGCTTGCACGCACAGGCGGCGCATTTTTAGATAGAGCGGCCAAGCGCCGACGATGGTGGGCGGCGCGGCGGTGCTACTTTCTGCGGCTTCTCTCACGCCGTGACGAGAATAGCAGCCCAAGAGGAGGAGCTCTTCCCAGGTTGACGTATTGAGAAAGTACAACCATTCGACAACATGATTGGTTACATTTTACCCAATCATATGCATTTATCTCACCAATTGCAATACACGATATGAAATCCAACCCAATTTCCAAAAACAAGGTACCTTTTTGGTGTATGCAAGGCACCCAGGGGATTCACAAGTGAATGGTGCGACGATGCCGCCAAAGCGACCTCGCTCGGGCGAGAATGGCAGCGCGCCATCGAGCGTCGCATTGCCAGCGCTCAGCGCACAGTGCACACGCTTGGGGCGTCTCGCGGTGGTCGGCATGCAGCTGAATGGCTCGCTCAACTGCGCCGGCATGGCGCTCATGCGGGTCTTCCAAGGTCACGTGGAGCTGCTCGGGTGGCAGCCGGCGCTGGCCACGTACTACCCTGTACACTCTCCAAAGTGGAGCAGCTTGCTTGTGATCGAGGCTCGCTCTCGCGATGCCGCGCTGGCTTCCTCTGTCACCGGTGGAACGAGCGCTGTCGCGGAGGGGGACGCCGTGCAATTGAAAACCAAGCGCAGCGCGCACGCCGCCGAGAGCCACGGCGTCTTCACGGCCGCGAGCGCTGCGCTGCTGGTCAAGATGGAGCCGCAGGCTGCAGCCGAGACAGATCTGGACGAGGAGCACGAGGCGGACCGGCTCGCGCGGCAGCTGAGCGAGAACTACGCCGTGGTGGTGGTGTTTCGCCCAATGCCGCTGACATTTGGCAACGTCATGTGCTACTACGACGTCCCAGGCAAGGACGACGTGGTGCTGCCCGGGTTCAAGATCATCCTCACCAAGGAGGCATTCCAGTCGCTCACGAATAGCAGCAATCCATCGACCGCAACCAGTCATGGCGCCAAGACCAATGCCCAAGTATGGAGCGAGCTGGCGGTGCCGGACCCGTCCCGGTTGATCCAGATCTCGCACGGATGGAGCTCCACGGTCGATAGCCTCGAGCGCAGCCTTCTCACCGACCCAGCACCACGACGCATGGTTGTGTGTGGTGGTAAAGACGTCGGCAAGTCGACATTCTGTCGGTACCTAGTGAACCGGCTCCTGGCCTACTACGAGGTCGTCGCGTTCCTCGATACCGACCTCGGCCAGCCCGAACTCACGCCGCCAGGCATGGTCTCCTTGCACTTGCTCTCGACGCCACTGCTTGGACCAGGCTTCACGCACATGAAGCACCCGCTACGGGCCTACTTCTGTGGTGGGTCCAACCCAGGACTCGACCCATTGGCATACCTCGCCTCGGTCAAGAAGCTGCTCCAGCTCGCATCCACGCACGCGGTGCCACTCGTCGTCAACACGGACGGGTGGGTCAAGAGTATGGGCCACGACCTGCTGTGCAGCGTCATCCAGGACGCCGACCCGCACCACGTCGCACAGCTGCTCTCGACCACACGCAGCAAGCAGTTTGACGTGCCCACCTCGGGCCGCTGGCGCGTCCACAGTGTGGACCCATGGGATCCAGGCATGGCCATCGTCCAAGCACCGCGCAGCTCCAAAGAGATGCGCGTCTACCGCCTCCATTCGTATTTCCTGGCCCGTGAACGCGTGGTGCTGCCTCGCCTGCAACTCCAGAACCTACACTTCCTCACGGAGAAGGACCGGCTGAGCCACCACGTCGCTCTCGCCTACAGCAGCGCCAAGCCATTCGCAGTGTCGTTCGCTGCCGTGGACGTCGCGTTCTCGGGCAACCCTGTGCCCCCCAGCCAGCTGCTCGCCTCACTCAACTGTAGCATCGTTGGACTGTGCATCCACGCCCACCGCCAGCCTCCATCACCAAGTACTACCACTGCCGATGATCATGCAGCGCCCATCGTACCGCGAATCCAGCTCCAGCCAGTCGTCAACGCGCCGTGTGTCGGTGTCGGACTCGTGCGCAGCGTCGACTTTGACCGCAAGCTGCTGTACATTCTGAGCCCGGTACCCAGCCATGTCCTAGGCCATGTCAACCTGCTTGTTCGTGGCAGCATCGCCGTGGACGCGCTCGTGCTGGGCCTGGACGCACTCACGCCGAATCCCTACGTTGTGACGGACGTGATCGCCTCCGACGGCACTGGCTCGGCCGCGATGCAGAGCCGCAACAACATCAAACGGAAGCGGGACGCGAAATAATAGAATTATTGTGTTTTGTGAGATTTATACTAGTATTGCGGAATAAATAGAATATATTTGTATATATATAATATTGCAGAGCTTGGCACGCAGCCGCATCCTGGCTATTAGAGTACCGGTACCATGAAGCCACCCAGCCAGCCATCACCGGCTGATGAAGCAGATCTTGCCGTGCTTCCAGTCGCTGTAGATCTTGTCGCATTCCGAGTCGCTGGAGAGCTCATCATCGTGGTCGCCGCCGTGGTCGTATTCGTCCTCTCCATCGAGCAGCTGATCCACAGCGCCGCGCTCCCTCCACTGGAAGGCAACGCGGTCGCTGGCGCCGTGAACGATCGCATCAATGCGCCGCCAGAGCCGCCGCGACGTGCGGCGCCAGCGTTGGCGCAATGGCTGCTGGGTCTTTTTCCAGAGGTTGCTGAGCCACGGCTCGACGGGCGGCAACAGCGCAGTGCTGAGCACAAGCAGCGTACACGCAGTGGATAGCAGCGTCGTGACGCACAACGCGCAGAGCAACACGGCAGAGGACAGGGTCTTCATTGCGAGAGCACGCTCGTTGTTGTGATGATAGGAGAATGATATGATGAGCCACAGTGCCTTTTGCCAAGAGGAAAATAGAAAGATGGTTTCCGACAGATCGTACTTAGTCGAGGTGACGCAATTGTCAAAAATTCAGAAACACGGGAGCAGGAATTGTATTTACTCTCGCAGCGAAAAGTCCGTATCCGCGGCAGTAGCGTGGGGCTGCGAGATCACGCCGACGTGGTAGTCACCGGCTGAGACGAAGGTCACTTGAACGTTGGCGAGCTCGGCGATCTGCAGTGGCTGCAGTTGGTTCTTGCGGTCGCCGTGGCCCAGACTGTTTGTCGCGCCCTTGCCAAACGTAAACACCTTGCCGTCCTCGGTACGCGCAATCGTGTACTGGCGGCCGCACGCGACCTGCACGACCTTCTCGCCACGCAGAATGGTCATCTCGTGTGGCTCCAGCCACAGCTTGGAGCCCCACGTGTACAGCCGACCGTCCTCCGTCACCGCCGCCGCGTGGTCGTGGCCCGCCGCAAAGTCCACGACTCGCTTGCCAGTGAAGAACTCGACAGGCGTTGGGATTGCCTCCATGTTGTACAGATCCATCGCCAAGCCACCACCGATACCAAGCTGGTTCTCTGCATCATAGGTAGGCAGGCACACAGGAGTTGTTAGCGTCCACATCACTCTACCCAACCCCCAAGTGTCAAAATTCAAACACACGTACGGCTGTTGACGCCCCACGTGTACAGGACACCCTTTTCGGTCAGAGCGAACGTGAAATCACGGCCCACGGCGATGCTGGTGACGTTTTCATCGGCAAAGAACTCGATTGGCTCGGGCACCTCGCAGGTAAGTGATTCACCATTGCCCAGCCGACCGTACTCGCCGTTGCCCCACGCCCAGATCTCACCGTCCTTGGACAGCGCGACCGTGTGGAACTCACCGCACTCAATACTGGCGATAGGCACGCCCTGGTCCACCAGCGTTTGGATCAAGCGGGGCGTCGCCTCGTCCTGGCCACCAGCGTGGCCCAGGCCACCCGCACCCTTCATGGTGGATCCACCCCAGCCCCACGAGTACGTCTTGCCCTCACTGTCCACAGCGGCGGTCGTGTACTCGCCACACGAGATGTCCACGATCTTGACGCCGTCCAGCGCCCCCACGAGGCGCGGCTCGTCCTGGATCTCCCCACCGCCGACGCCGTGGCCCAGCTTGTTGTACTCATTCGCGCCCCACGTGTACACGCGGCCCTGAGCGTCCACTGGAAGTAAAAGAATCATACGGTTACTAGGCTCAATGCATTGGAAAGAGGGTGATGGTGACCAACGTACGCGCTGCACTGTGGTTGGTGCCGAATTCCAACTGCACGATCTCCTTGCTGACGAACGCCTCTACGAGCTTGGGCGTTAGCTGCTCGTATGCGTTGCGGATGCCCGACTTGACCACGGGTCCGTGGCCCAGCTGGCCCTGCAAGCCCGTGCCCCACGTGTACACTGACGAGCAAAGATGAGATCGAGGTGATGCAACCGGTTGATTGATGGAAAAGCATCGTACCGCTGGACTGGGTGGAGAAGGCGGCGGCGCGGCCCCACGCAGCGCGCAGCGCGTGGAGGTTGATGGCATGGGGCTTTTGCTGCTGGATGCGGGTCACCGCCTTGGCTGTGTGGCGCGCGAGCGCACGCGCGATTTGCACCATCTTGGCAATCGCACGTTGCTTTGTGATGATGATTGGCGGTGGCCGTTGCCGCAACCTGCAAGCAACATTCGTGCGACCGCACCAGAGTGTTGGTCGTTCTTGGGCGGTGGACCCCCAGAAGAGTGACTAGCCATGATCACGGTCGGCAACAAGTATGGCGTGGATGACGATGGGGACGCCGTGTTGCTCAGCTCGCGCGGGCAGCAAGTGATGATGCAATGGGAAAAAGAGTACATGGAGAAGTGCGTTGAGGCTCTGCAGATTTCAGCGTCCGACGATGTCCTCGAAATCGGCTTTGGGCTCGCATACTCGGCAACACATATCCAGTCGCAACGACCTCGATCTCATACCATCATTGAGTGCGACGCGGTCGTTCTCGAGAGGGCCAATGCGTTTGCAAGTTCGTATCGTAGCAACGGATCGGTTGTCATCATCGAACAAGGCGCGTGGCAAAGCGTGGTGCCAACACTGGGCAATTTCGACTGTGTGTTCTTCGACGACTACCCACTCCCGGAACTCGAGAGCGACACGCAAGTCCAGCGCGCATCCTCACGGTACGTAGCTCAAGCAGAACAAGCACATGCTAGAATCAGTGTCCCCGTGCTCATGGTTATCATCTGTATGTTTATCACTATCCTCTGTAACCCAGGCACTCGCGGTGGCACGGCTTCTTGGGTGCCGTGGTACCGCATCTTCGACCTGGCGCGCGCGTCACAGGCTACATGGCGCGTGCAATCGAGTTGGCGCGTGACGGCTGCCATATCGAAATCACCCAGATGCCAGTGGCGACGTCTGCGAGTTGTGACTACTACCCTCACGATTCTGCATGTATTCCGGTTATCACTGTGATTGATCCACACAAGGCCACTGGCTGTCGACGCGATGCATACCAGAACCGCATCGAGTGCGTTCGGGAGCACCTCAGTCTTCAGATGATCGATGATGTCCACGATACGGTAGACGTTGATGGTGCTGATGACACCAGCTTGTCGCC
This sequence comes from Pythium chondricola, assembly GCA_023337575.1. Classification (NCBI taxonomy): domain Eukaryota; phylum Oomycota; class Peronosporomycetes; order Pythiales; family Pythiaceae; genus Pythium; species Pythium chondricola. The sequence continues at coordinate 1,365 of JAADXF010000534.1, read as the reverse complement.
CCAACAGGACGACCTAACCCAGGTCACTACTACCCAGCCTCGACCTGACGACTCCACACCAACTAGCTACCAAGGTTTTAGCTCGAGAGCAAGCTTTATCGCCGATCTCCGACAGCGAGTGCGCACAAAGCGAAGCACCTAAAGCAATCATATACTGTAATCCACATTCCGCAACCAGTACTCCACCTCGCATATAACGTAATTCAGTATATGAGTGTTCGTCGCATCGACTCAATCTCCTCGTCCGCGTCATATTCTCATCGTCACCCTTCGCTGCTGCATTTTCGCCACCAGTGCACAACTCACCGACTGACGTCATGGGTGATCACGACCACAGCGAGCACTCGCCCTCTAGCGCTGCGTCGCCGCGGCACTCCCCTCTCCCTCCTCCTCCTCCTCCTCCTCCTTCGTCTTCTTCCTCGTCCAACGCTGATCGTGACAAATACAACGTCATGCGTTACCTCGACATGGACGTGTACATGCACAAGAAGAGAAGGGGCTACTTTGCACGGATTGCCAAGATGACGCACGAAGAAAAGGCCAAGTACTTTGGCTCGGACGTGGCGCCGATCTATGCGCCGCTGGCGCGTGGCGAGACCGCCGCGCAGTACGAGGAGCGGTTCCGTCGATGGCTCGTGGAGAGCCAACGCACGTCGCTTGAAGAGCTAAAGCGAAACCCAGACAAGCGCAAGGAGCGCCGGCATCGACTTGAATTCGGAACGTTAAATGGCTGGCAAAACAGCAACCAGAACGCGAACGAATCACGCAGTCGGAAGCGCAGCCGATCCCCGTCCAGGTCGCCACGGCGATCCCCACTGCCCAAAAGGGCATACAACGATGTTCGCCGGTCCGTGGAGCGCAAACCACAGTCATCGGCACCACATGAGACCCAGAATATTAATACATTACCATCACGATTGCCCAAGGGCATGGCATGCCCCAGTACCAGCAAGACGGAAGGTCCTAACGTGGAGACGGATGTGCTGGGCTACGTCACGTGTGGATGCCACAAGTGTCTATGCAATGGTATTCGTCTATTGGGAGAGAAGGTGGCAGCGCTTGAGCGTGCATGCCCCTGTGACAACAAGCCGACCGACTTGACGCTGGACGCCAGTCCGACACGTACCACGCTGCAAGCGTTGGATCCGATCACGCGGTTGACCCTCTCTCGTCCGTCCACAGCCGAATTGACCAAACGGGTCTCCAGTATGTTGAGCAAGGACACTTCCAACCCCACTACATTCGACCCAGTCAAACTGACACTACTGCGCGAGTACGAAGAGGTCAACGAGCGCGTCGTGATGAACGAACGCATGCTGGAGGAGACCAAATCATCAACCGTCGTGAGTGACCTACGTGAGGCTG
>JAADXF010000533.1:0-16362 GCA_023337575.1 Pythium chondricola | reverse complement strand
TGTCAAGCAACTCGGTGGAGTTTCGAGCTCTCGATTCAACGAACTTGGTGAACTCCGAGGCAGAAGGCGTGTTGGAAGCGCTGGAAGCTACTCTTTTTTCGACTCTTTTCTGTTGTCGGTAGTCCTCGCAGTCGGGTTTTACATTCACCCCCGATTTTGAGACGACTCCATGACACACAGTGGTGACATTGTGCACCCATCCTGCAGGAATGTACACAGTTTCCCCTGCTTTCTGCAGAAAAACGAATCGCTCACCGTCCATCCCCTTGAACTCCCACTGTTTCACCCCGTGCACTAGGCACCCGTACGTAGCTGCAGCGCACAAATCAAAGTGGTCAGGAGTGTGGTAGCCGCGGCCAAAGTGCACGAGTGCGCGGAAATCATGCACACTCATGTCTTCTTTGTTCGTGTCCATCTTGTAATCTCTGACCCATTCTGATGGAACCGGAGCGTTGGAGACCATGTGTGATTCGTCAGCGTCACGTAGGGTGAGTTGAGGCGAGAGTCTGAACGCGCCTCGTAATGCGTTGAAGTGTTCATCAGACCGGAGTCTAGACTGAGGCGCTGTCCTTACAAGCGTTACGAATGATTTGATCAACGTGAACGCTGGTGTGCGTACTACGGTTGGCGCGGTGATATCGGCGAGTCGCTTGGGGTGTTCAAGTGCTTCGTGCATCTGCATCATGCACTTCGTCGAATGAGGTAAGCTAACACATATTCAGGGTAACCAACATGGCTTCAGTGTATTTTTATATATGACAGTGGATCAGTGAAAAAACAACAGATTATAAATGATCACCATCGGCATCCAAGCGGCCGATGCCGTCGAGTGCGAGCTCGAGTTCACATACTGGGACCGCGACACGGCCGCGCGCTACGACATCAACTTTGTCCACACCAAAGGTGTCGACCACATCACTATGCTCTTCTTTGTGCCAAACAAGTACCGCAAGCCCTACATCAACACCAACGACGAACACATCAGCGGCCAGCTCCAACTCGTGCAGATCTGGCCTAGCAGCTGCATGGTCTGCATCAGCGCCGTCAAGCTCTCGCGCGGCGCCACCACCTCGGGCTACGGCTACCACAAGACGGTCACGATCACGGCCGACGCCATGCAGCAGTCGTGGATCAACAAGACGGGAGATCGCAAACCCGTGGACTGGGCGCAAGGGCCGTGCATGTACTTTCGCAGTGCGTCGTAGGATAGTGGGGCGTTCCGTGCGCTGGACATTTACCGGTCGGCATTCGACTGTGGCCAGGACTACCACTGCGTGGCCCGCAACATCGAGACGTTTGGCAACTAAGCAACTAATAACAGGAAGACGACACAAGAGCAAGCCACGGTCGGTGACGCTGGAGCAACGAGAGCCACAGTGCAGTGCCGATCACGTTCGCAAGGAATCTCGTCGAGAGGTAGTGATTAATAGTTAGCTTGCAGTGCGATCAATGTTTTACATACTGTTTTTTTACGGGACTGCGGAATCTGTTGGACGGGCACGTGTGTTTCGCGCATACATTAACTACGGTACTGTTCGATCGGATCAAGGGTTCATTCTAGACACGATTACTGATGCTGCACCCTGTCACTGGCCAATCACCAGTGCTTGGTGTTCACCGTACATTCGCCATGCACCGTGTGCTCACGGTGGCTCACAGTCTGCGCTTTACCCACCCCGTCCCCCACCCCCACCGTCCAGGTCGCCAACCGAGATCATTACCTCGCATCTGCAGCCCGCTCCACACCCGACACTCATCAGTCCGCCTTGACGCTGCATCCTACTATGCGACCAAACGTAGGACGTGTCTCCCTTCTTCAGTCCTGATAGATTCTACTCTAGGTTGGCGAGTGCATAGATGGCATGAGTGGGGAGTGCTTATGGCTCATAAGTTATTAATATGTGTGGCCCAAAAGATCTTTTCTCTTGAAATGGCTACATTTTGTTATTTCAGTCAATCAACAATCGACAAGTAAACTACACGCATTCTGTCCCTAGAGTGTTGGTGTAAAGCAACCTCCGTGGGTGGTACGACCCCGTTGGCTCCCACCAATGTTGCTACCATCAGCCAGAGCGATCAGCATCGAGCATTACGACCTTCCACTTGCCCCTGTCGTTGCCGTATTTGTCCAGTAGCAAGCATCTTACCTGTGGAAAGGTATCGTCATTCTTGGATTCACGACAGCGGGACTAAGGCTCCACCTCCTTCTCCTCCATCTCATGCCCAAAATGGTTGGTCCTATCTCTATGTACATGCTACATCCACCACTCGTTGACACTATGTCCACAAACCCAGGCTCCGTCTGTCGTCTCCTTCCCCCCGCGGAAAACACCAACACTACCAGCACCACGCCACTAATCGGCCGCGTCCACTCGCCACCGACGCTACTGTCGGTGGAATCACCGCGCGGCAAGTGCATCGACGTCCACGAGACCGAGCTGTGGCTACTCTGCGCTCTGTACGACGGTACTGTCACAATCCACGACGTGGCCACCAAGCAACTGGTCAAGACATTCCGTATCGGCGAGTCACCAGTCCGCACTGCACGGTTCATCCGCCGCGAGAACTGGATCGTCGTGGGCAGCGATGACCACCGCGTCCGCAAGCTGGGCATCGCCACCAACGAGGTGTACGCAAACTTTGTCGCGCATGACGACTTCGTACGTGGGCTCGCCGTGCACGAGTCACTGCCACTCGTGTTCTCCTGCGGTGATGACAGGACAGTCAAAGTGTGGGACTGGAGCCGTGACTGAGAGTGCGTGCACGTGGTCACGGGTCACGACCACTACGTGATGGCGATCGCGGTGAATGACCAACAGTTGGCGTCGGCGTCGCTAGACCACAGCGTAAGGCTCTGGGTGATTAATGCGGCGACGAATGAGGGCGTCGCGATTGCACTGTCGGTCTCTACGATCTCTCCGCCGACACGTCGGTGGGTGTGCTCTGCGGCCACACCGACAACGTGACCACCGTCGCGTTCCACCCGTCCCAGCAGTTGGTGGTCTCGGGCAGCGAGGACGGCAGTGTTCGCGTATGGAACAGCGAGACACAGCGCTGCGAGATGGTGCGGACGCTGGGCTTGGGGCGTGTGTGGTTGGTCCACATCGCTGTAGACGGCAAGGTCATCATGGGCTTTGACCGTGGCGCTGCCCTAGCTCAGATCCCACCAGTCAAAACGTCCCAAGAGAGAGTGGACGAGTTCGCCACTATTGGCGACCACGCTGCCGACGAAACAGTGCTGCTCTAAGCTGCTGCAGCCTCGCCCATTTGTGTCAGAACCATTGCGATGAAGCTGCGGCCGTCGGTGTCTTCCGTTCGTTCGCTGTTTTGACGGATGACACTAACTGCACACTACATGTCACTCTTTCGACGCAAATCACCTCTATTTCAGTACATTTGATGAAACGACACACGACCCTTGAAGATCGAAAGCCTCAACCGCTGATCGCCTTCTTCCTGCTCTCATTCCAACGCAGCCACCTCACAAGTCCATCGCACACGGCAGCTCTCATGGTGCGTCTCCATCTCGTCTACACTCACGCACCCGCCGTTCTATTGACCCCTCGCTGCTGCGTGCCTAGATCCGCTTCTTTCTGCTCCAGAACCGCCAGGGTAAGACCCGCTTGTCCAAGTACTACGTGCCGCCGCCGGACGATCAGGATAAGGGCCGCCTCGAGGCCGAGATCCACCGCCTTGTGGTGGCGCGCGACGCCAAGCACACCAACTTCATCGAGTTCCGCTCGTACAAGATCATCTACCGCCGCTATGCCGGCCTCTTCTTCATCCTCGGCGTGGACGTGACCGCCAACGAGCTGCTCTGCCTCGAGACCATCCACCTCTTTGTTGAGCTGCTGGATCAGCAGTTCTCCAACGTCTGCGAGCTCGACATCGTGTTCAACTTCAACAAAGTGTACTCGATGCTGGACGAGTACATCCTCGGCGGCGAGATCCAGGAAACCTCCAAACGAGAGATGCTCGAGCGGATCCGCGAGCTCGAAAAGCTTGACTAGCCTAGGGCCAAGGCGGTTCGATGAGTCCCTTCATCATCGAGTGCAATTCAATTTTTTCTTTTCTCTTTTTATCGATAAAAACGGATGACAAAACAAACACAAGAAAGAAAACAATTCTATTGCATGGTGGTCTCGGCAAAGTAGTTCTCCTGCACTAGGAACCGCACGATCTGGAGCATCTTGCGCTGCTCCAGCTGGATGTCGTTCTTCAATAGCTTGCGCAGCAGCGATCCGGACTCGGTCTTCCATTTCTCCTCCAACACTTTGCTCTGCTTGGCCTGCTGCAGTTTCTGGAGCACGGCGGGCGCGTGGCTGTAGAGGCACGCGTCGCCCTTGGTGCAGACCCCGTGCTGCTGCATTGCACGGCACGCGAACGCCTTGCGGTCGTGGCTGAAATGGCAGTTGTTCCCGAACGCACACTGGTTGCGGAGGAATTTTCGACACAGCCGCGTCTGGAGTCGGGCCTGTTTGTTGCTGGCGTGGGTGGAGGTGGAGGAGGAGGAGGATGGCAGAGTAGTACCGTCATGGCCAGTGGCGGTCTGTGGCTCCTCCTCCGCTGGCTCGACATACTCTTCCTCTGCTTCATCCTCCGCCCCCTTCTCTCCTTGTCGATCCTCCACCGCTGTAGGTGGTACCGTATGGTGCACATCTTCGGTCGGCTGCTGCTCCACTGCTCCGCCCTCCACTTGACCCTCCTCGATCTCCCCGTCCTCCAGTTCCTCCTCGTCGACCACGACGTCCTCTCGCTTGCGCTTGGCACCGACGGGTACGGGTGGCCTCGCCGTTGGCGCACTGCCGGCGAACGCCTTCTTCTCCCTCGTGGCATGCGATGGCCAGCGCTTTCGTCGCTCCGCTCGCCACTTTTCGATATCCTCTGGCGAGTCCCCCACGAGCACCATAAACTTCTGGCCCTCCACCTCGATCTCCTTGAGCCCGTTGCCACTGAACTGGCCGTGGATTGTCTGGTAGTGGACGCCGACCACACGCTTGGACGCGGTGAACTCGCAGTCGGGCGATGGGCATGGGACGTGGGTCTTGAGGTGAGCGACGTGCTGGGACTCGATCGCGAATGACTTTTCACACGTCTCACAATGCCACGGCATCTCCACGTCCTTGGCTTCCGTCGCGTCGCTAGCACCGAGTGGAGCCGGCGGTGGTCCGCCGTTGGTGGTGGTGGTAGTGGTGCTGTTGTTGGTGTGACGCAGTTCGTAATCCTGGACGGTGGAGCCAGGCAGCGGCACAGCGGGCGCGTGGTACGAGCGGTTGTTCGGTGGTGCTTGCCAGGGCTGGTTGCCGTGGTTGCCTCGCTGGTGCTTCTGCTGCTCCTCCTCCTGGATCAGCGGACAGTTCTGGATCCAGTGGCCCGGCGTGTTGCACTTGTGGCAGCAGTAAGTCGGCGGTGGAGGACGCGAGTGTTGGTGTCCGTGGCGATTCGTGGTGGTGTTGTTGGGCGTGTGTTGGTGCTGGTGTTGGTGGTGATGCGGTGCGTGGTGGTGCGATGAGGGCGGTGCGTGGTGGTGGTTGTACTCGTGTCGCTGCGTGGGCGCGTGATCTCCGCCGTTGTATGGAGCATGCGGTGGCTGGTGCTGCACTGGCGGCGGAGGGTACGCTGAAGGGTACGCTGGTGGGGTATACGTCGGCGACTGTGGTCCAGGGTAGAACGGTTGCTGCTGCTGGTGTTGCTGCGGTCCCATCGCTGGCGACGGTGGCGGAGGCCCCACTGGAAGCGGCGGATGCGCTTGCGACTGGTAGGATGGCGACGCCTCCGCTCGTGCACTGTTCTCCTGGTCCGGCGGAGGTGGTCCTGGGGGGAGAGGAGGAGCTGAGGCAGGCGCAGAGGACGGAGCGGACGAAGCGGAGGACGATGTCGATGGTACTGGCAGATATGCTTGCTGTCGATCGTACTCACTGCTTGGAGCTGGCGTGGGCAGCAGTGCCGAGTGGTGCGGTGGCTGGTATGGCTGCTGGTGGTTATACGGAGCCTGGCGCGGTGGGTACGACGGGTACGCTGGAGGGTACGCTTGCGGTGGCTGCTGGTACGGTGGTGGTTGCTGCTGATGCGGGTACGCTGGCTGCGGTTGCGACGGGTACTGCGTGTACGCTGGCGCGGAGTGTGTTGCGTACTGCGGCGGTCGCTCGTACATTGGTTGGTGAGGCGGCGGCGCCGCGTACGCTGGAGGAGGAGCAGGAGGAGGAGGAGCTCCATACCCTTGCGGAGGGTAATATGATGGAGGAGCGTACGCCGGAGCGTCGTTTCGATGCGACGGCGGACGCTGGTGGTACGCAGGCTGGTAGCCGCCGCGGCCACCATAGCTTCCTCCTCCTCCGCCTCCACCTCCGCCTCCTCTTCCTCTTCCTCCTCCTCTCCCACGTCCGCGGCCACCGCCACGACCACTGAAACCTCGTCCACCTCCGCGTCCGCCACGCGATGCGCCGGGTCCTCTACCGCCTTGGAACGAGCCTTGCGCGTCCATCTTCTCGTGTCTCTCTCTGCGTGGCGCTTCCAGCCAATTGTTTCCACTTGGTTGCAGTGCAACTCGGTTCCAACACACCCAAATAGTGGCCTCCGCACCAACCACAACTTGATGTGGTCCACGTGACTTGGATTATTTTAGGATAGATGGAGAACGTTAATTTGGGATAGAAGCGGTTACTCGAGGAGTTGGGGACACAGCATCTTGGAGTAGTCTTGGTCTTGGATCGTCATGGGCACGCACTGGTCTGTCGCATCCGCGATCAACAGCGCGATCATGTGCTTGCACTGCGACGCAGACACCATGTTATCATTCATGCGCCACCTCCACGAGCGTGAAGCCGTCTTACCATCGCGCTAGGGTTCTTGATTGTCGTCAAGTGGAATGCACTGCACGAACAGTAGTGATCGAAGCAATTGTAGTAGTTCGGGCCGTTCCCGCTCATGGCGCTCGGATCGAATGGCTGCGAGTGAGAGGGCACCGACGACTGCTGGTTCTGGTAACGATTGAGCGATTCCACACGGAAGAAGACCTGCATCGAGGGCACTGCCGTGACCTTCTTCACCGCACGCTTCTCCACCAGCTCACTTGCCGATTGCAGCAACTGCAGATCCTCCGGCGAGAGCGACGCCAAGATATGGCCATGATCCTCGGTGAACGTGGCGCCCTCTCCTCCGCGAGCGCGCTGCTGCTTAACTTCTGCTAAAACGTGGCGCAGGATGCTTGCTCCCACCGCATCCGTCATTTCGCCCGTCCAAATGTGAAATTTAGGTTTCATGTTTCCTTTCCCGCCAAAATTCAATTCTCATATGTTTATGTCGCAGACGGTACCGCACTAATCTGTGACGTGGTACCACTCATGGAAGCTGCTGGTCCTGGTGAGGGCGCGGGGCTGTTGGTGCGGCTACCAGTGGTTTTCTCCCACAGCCGACGACGGAGCTGCTCGCGTTCGAATCGCCGAAGATCCTCTGTCGCTAGCTGCTCGCACGCGAGTCGGATCTCCTCGGGGGCCTGGGCAAAGAGCGCGGTGTAATCAATCAGAGCCGACTCTGGGGCCACGCCCGCCAGCAGCGACGCGTCTGCTTTACACTTTTGCTGGAAGAACGACAGCGTTGTTCGTGCCGGTGTCGGCATCGGCGGCGGCGTCGTTGATAGCGTAAACACCTGACGCATTGGTGGCGTCGGTTTCGCTGATGTTGGCGTCGTGCCTGTTGGTGGCACCGCATTGCTGTCCTTCTTCTTGCGAGGCTTCTTGGGTTTGTCGGTGGCGTCGCCATCCGCTGCGTCGGATTTCCGCTTGCGTTTGCCTTTCATCGGCAGGATCTCGCCCGATAGAATCACACTCTGGGCCGCAGCAGCGAGGATGCTGGGGGCCAGCGTCGTCGCTGTTGGCTTGCTACTGTCGGTTGGGTCGGCGTCAGTGGTCAGCGCCTTCCGCTTGAGGAATTTCTCCGCAACAAACACCAGCGGCAGCATTTGTTTGAGGCTGAACGGGCGCTCCCAGCCGTCGGGGATGCCCACGGGCTGGTCGTACTCTGGGTACAGCTGCACGCCTGCAGTCCGTCGAGTGTCGACGACACTCTGTTGTTGCGTGGAGGTAGTTGTAGAGACGTTCGTCGGAGTTGGCGTTGGCTTATCGTTGGCGGTTTTGACGGCCGCAGGGTCGGTCGTGTCGCTGGATATGGCTGCTGCGGGCTGGTTGGTGGCGACGATCGGTTCACTGGCTTGGCTTACCGCTGCTTCTTGTTCTGGTGTCGGTGAATGAGCAGTTGGGACCTCGTTTATCGTATCGTCGGTGGCATCCGTCGGTGCCAACGCACTGCCTCTAGTGTCGGCGTTTTCGGACTCGGACTGTTCGCGTCGCGCCAACACGCGGCGGTTGATCTCGTCCACGGACAGGTCGTAGTCCTCCGGTTCCGAGTCATCCACCACCTCTGCATCGCTCTCTTTGTCCTCCTCTGCCACAGCGTCGCCGTCCCCCTCTCCATACGCCAGAAACTTCCACAGGCGTTGACACAGGGCCGCCGACAGGAGGATCCGGTGTGTACGCGCCAACTTTTCCGACACTTTGGGCCAATCGATGCGTGCTGCCCATACACAAACCAAGAATCAGTGGACACACCGACACATCAACCCACCAACAACTAGCATCCCATACCTGGCGACACGTCCTGCAAGAGCACGTCGGGCTTGTGGGCGTTCTCTTTCAAGTGCTGCCAGATCACTTCGCACAGGATTGTGGCCTCCTTTGGACTAAAACGACCGAGCAATAAGTGCGTAGTGGACCGCGACCCACCAGGTGTCACCGTCACTGACTCTGTCTCTGCTTGGCGCCGACTCGGCCGCCGACTGCGGACAACGGAGGATCCATCCTCCGTATTCACCAACGGAGTCCCTGTGTCCACAGTCAATGCCACGTTCTCTCCGCGTGCACGTGATTTCGTCGGCGTAGATTCGACGATAGTGGTCTCTGCAATGGGCTTGGTTGGTTTCTTGGTGTTGACTGGTTCCTTGGGCTTGGCTGCGTCTTTCGCGGCCTCAGTTGGCTTAACTGCTCGCTGGGACCGCCGCTGCGGCGGCGGTTCTGGTGCCTTTACGACCTCCGCCTTCACCGCCGACTCGCGCCGCGATCTGCGAAGCGTAGGCGCCTCCTGCTTGCGGCTTGAATCACCTGCATCCTCCGCTGTTGCGGCGCGCGGATTCGCCACTTCTTCGATTCCTTCGCTGCCCATATTTGCTTGTTGGCGCCTTGCCACCATGCATATCGGTATTCTACCGGTACCATACCGGTATAATGTCATTTATGTCACTATTCTGAAATGAACCAAGTTGCCGTCCACAGCAGATGCAACCCAAATGGGCTCGGCGTCGGACGGGGAGGACGGCGGCGTGAACGCCGACTACGCGCTCGCGTCCTTCCAGGAGCGCGAGGGCGAGTACGTCGCGGCATTCGAGCGCTTCCTCGCGCAGTGCTACGCGCCTCAGATGCGCCAGCTCTTCGCCAGTCTGTCGTCTCCTTCCTCTTCCTCCTCCCATTCATATCGCCGCGCCACCGCCGTGCCGCCCACGGAAACAACCGACGCGTCGCAGCATTGCTTCGCCCACTCGCTCCGCATCTGCGCGCAGCTGCTCATCGACGCGAGCCCTCGCCTCGCGGCGCTGCTCTTCCGCTTCCCGGACGAATTCCTCCCGCTCTTCCACCGCGCGCTCGCCCAGCAGCTCACCACGCTGAGCCAGCAGCGCCACACGGATGCGTTGTTATTGATAGCCACACTAGCACTAACGACACGTCAGAAACTCAAAATCCGCGTCGAGTTTCTTCCGCCCATTTCGCTCCTGCGCAAGCCAACGATCAGCACGATCCGGTCCAGCGATGTCAAGCGGCTGGTCCAAGTGGCCGGGACCGTCGTGCGCACCGGCATGATCAAGATGCAGGAGAGCTCCCGCGAGGTCACGTGTGCATCGGCCAAGTGCCAGTACCGGTTCCTCGTCACGTCCGACATGGAACAAGGCAATATCCTCGAGATGCCACGTGTGTGTCCGAGTGATCGTGACGGCAAGCCATGCAAGTCGACCCAGTTCACGCCCGTGGAGAGCTCGCGCGTGGTGTCGGACCACCAGGTGATCAAGATCCAGGAGCAAGTGTCCAAACTAGGCGTCGGGTCGATCCCACGGTCGATCCTCGTGGTGCTGGAGGAGGACCTCGTTGACTCGGTCAAGGCGGGTGACCACGTGGTCGTCGTGGGTGTGCTCATGCGGTCGTGGAAGCCCTGCATTCCGAACGTGCGGTGCGACCTCGAGACAATGGTGCGCGCCAATAGTATACGCGTCCAGAACGCGTCGTCGGCGAACGTGCTCGTGACCGAGGAGCTCAAGAAGGAGTTCACGCTGTTTTGGAAAGAGACGCACACATTCCACCCGATGCGCGGACGCAATGAGATCGTGGGCAGTATCTGTCCCAAGGTGTATGGCCTGTTCGTGGTCAAGTTGGCGCTGGCGCTGACGATCATTGGCGGCTGCTCCCACGTCGACGCCACGGGGATGAAGACCCGAGGGGAGCCGCATCTTCTCGTCATCGGAGACCCAGGTACGGGCAAGTCCCAGTTCCTTCGTTTTGCCGCGGAGCTGAGTCCACGATCCGTATTGACGACTGGCATTGGTACCACCTCGGCTGGATTGACGTGCACGGCGGTGAAAGACGGAAGCGAGTGGATGCTGGAGGCCGGTGCGCTCGTACTGGCCGACCGAGGTGTGTGTTGCATCGACGAGTTTAGCAGTATGCGATCCCACGACCGCGCGTCCATCCACGAAGCGATGGAACAACAGACACTGAGCGTGGCCAAGGCCGGACTCGTGTGCAAACTGAATGCTCGCACGACCGTGTTTGCTGTGACCAACCCCAAGGGCCAGTACGACCCAAACGCGGACGTGTCGGTCAACACGAGCATCGCGAGTCCACTGCTGAGTCGATTCGATCTGATTCTAGTGCTCCTGGACCGTCGAAACAACCACTGGGACCAAGTCGTGAGCGCGTTCATCCTGGAGCAGTCAACAGACACCACCTCAGCAGCAGCAGTCAAGGAGGAGACCAACAAGAAGCCAACAGAGGACGAACACAAGGTGTGGGGGATCCCCAAGCTGCAGGCGTACATCTGCCACGTGAAAGACACACTGCAGCCACGACTGTCGCGAGGCGCCATGTCCATCCTGCAGCGCTACTACCAAGTACAGCGCGCAGCCGAGAGCCGCAGCGCCGCACGAACCACGATTCGCTTGCTCGAAAGTCTCACGCGCCTGGCGCAGGCCCACGCGCGGCTTATGTTCCACGACGAGGTCGAGGTGGGGGATGCCGTGGTCGCGGTCTTCTTGATGGAAGTGAGCAAAGCAGTGGATAGTGGCTCCTCCATGCTGGGCGGAGGAGTGGATTCGGCACTCCACTCGGACTTTGCAGAGGACCCGGAAGCAGAATACGCATTGCAGGAGCGGCTGGTGCTCGAGTATCTCGGGCTGACCGAGCTAGCCACGAGGAGTTACGCGAGTGGAGAAGGGAGTGGTGGAGGAGCTTACGCAGGAGCGCGTCCAGGGGAGGAGGAGGAAGAGGAGGAACGAGAGGTGTACGTGCCTTCATCCATGAAGACGACCGCTCACAAGAGACCGCGTGAGAGCTCACGCTTGCAGTGGCAGCAGCTGATCACCAACAAGACCCCACGCTGGGGCACAGCTCCTCCTTCGATCACCGAGGAGGTGGACGTCGCGGAGGACGTGGAGGACGAGTACTACCGCCAGGCCATGCGGATGAGCCAAGCGGAGAACGAATCTAAATCGTCGACGATCCAGAACCCGCCGCCGCCGTCCTCTTCACAGTCGCTATGGCAAAATGCCATGGGGCAAGCACGCGTCCAGAGGTGGAGCCAACTTGCGAGCCAGCAAGGCTCTGGACGGAATGGAGGAGGAAGAGGAGGAGGAGGGCCGCCATCGGACGACGAAGACCCACCTCCGCCCGTCACCAGTAAATGGTGGCAGCGCTAGCGCATCATGTGCAGAGTCTATCTGTTTAGTCTTCGTGTGGTATCTCACACAATCCAGTGCTCCGGAATGCTCTCTACTCCGGAATCCTGTGACAGGCAAAAGACATCTCTGTCTAAACAGGAATCTAAACATGACAAGAGAAAAAGAAAACTCGGCTTGCGTGTGTGAGTTTCTTTCGAATCATTCCTTTGCGAATCGGTGGTACATGGGACAGCCAATGCTCAACTACTGTACATGAACTCTCTTGCCCCTATGCCAAACAGTAAACGTCTTGCTGTTCATGTGGCGAGCCGCTAGCTGGCTGGAAAATTTGGCGCGATTTGGGGCACGACGTTGAAGCAAGCTCTCCCGATGCATAGAAAAAACGAATTTTCTCATCGCACCCATCCTCTTTGTGTGGGATAAATTCAGAATCAGTCGTGGCGAGCAACGTGACGTCGACCAGGTGGTCCACCCTTGATCACTCAAGTCGCCGTGTTGAGGTAGATCGATTGTGCTCACGCCAACCACCGGGCGCGTCATTCCTGCCCCCCCCTTCCTCCTCGTCCACCCACCCACCCACCCAATCAGTTCAATCCGATCCCGTTCTTCGTTGTCCGTGACGAGGGACGAGGCCCAGCAGGAGGGAGCGACCCAGGTTGTAATCTTGCATAGTATACATCGGATACATACCCTCGGTCCTTGATCCCCATCCACAGGACCCATTCCTCAATCTTCAGTGGAGCGGATCACAGTTCGGTCGATCCCGAGCGAGCAATCAGGGACTGTGAGACGTGTGTGGATACTGAAGCCAGCAGGTGGTCGGGTGCGTCAGGAGTGATTCCAGGGCTGTCGTCTATCGCCCGCCCTTTTGCAAGAAACAGCTGCACGAAAAGACTCAACGAGCTAATCACTCCAAGTCAAGGTTACGGCGGCCTTGATGGTTAGCCTCTGGAACTCATCCAGAGCAGCGGCGGCGGAGAGGAGACGAGCGGACGAGGAGCAACCGCCGCTCATATCGAGCTCAAAAGAGCAGCAGCAATCGCCGTGGCAAGCGGTCGCAGACGCCGTCGCGGAGATCGGACGTGGCGCTACCATGGAGGACGACGCAGAGGAGAAGGAGGACGAGGCGATACCGCATCAACAAACGCATCAACCACCGCAGTACGGGGATCTATCCAAGTCCTCGTTGTGGTTCATCCTCGATGACGGAAGCAGCCCGGAACAAAAAGTATCGGCTCGTCGAACGGAGGAAGGCACGAGCGAAGTGCAAACAGCGACGATGGCACGAGCTACAGCTACCGAGATCCGGGCTCCTGATAATACAGATACGAAGACTCGCAAGTCCCGGCCAGCGTCTGCCGCGCCTGCGCCATTGGTCGCTGTTGCCGCGCCGCCATCTCAACCAAAACGTGCAAGCAAGCGGAAGGCACGGCGGAGGCCCCCAAGCCGCATCTGCAAGTTTGAAGGATGTGAGCAGTACGTCGTGGATCAAGGACTGTGTGTTCGGCACGGGGTACGGCATTTCGTCTGAATTTATTCGTGGTATGTGACGCCTCACTGACCATTATGATCCTCTCCAGGGAGGAAAGCGCTGCTCGACGCCGGACTGCACCAGTCGAGCGAAGAACAAGGGCAAGTGCTGGAAGCATGGTGCGTGAGGTCAGACCTCAGCGTCTCCATTCGGTTGTGTGACAATATCTGCTGCAGGTGGATCAACCGGCTGCAAAGTACCCGACTGTTCAAACCGCGCCAAGTCTCGCGGTTATTGTTGGTCACACGGTGGTGGTACAAAGTGCAAACACAGCAAGTGCGAGAAGATCGCGATCTCGAATGGCCTGTGCTGGGCACACGGCGGTGGTGAGTCGAGCGTTGAAGACAATGCTGCATCAAGAACTGACGCTCAATCTGCCTAGGAAAACGGTGTATCGTGGAAGGATGCAAGCGGCAAGCGTACGAGCGCACACAGAACTACTGCAACACCCATTACAGTGAGCTGTATGGAAGCGCAGGAGAAAGCAAAGATGAGGAGGAGGAGGAGGAGGGCGATGACGAAGCCACAGAGGACGAAGAGCCCGACCCGGAGGCGGAGGAGAAAGCGGCTACGCCGCAGCGCAAGCGCTCTCGTGTAACCGAACGATAGGTTACGCATCATGTTGCATTTCGGTCTACTAGTATTTTAAAACAGTAAAGCGATCAATTAGCAAGTTGAAGTCTAAAATCACAGGTGGCAGATACCCGTATGTCACCTGGTGGATACATTTTGCCAATCTTGGTCTATTCATTGCGACCATCGAGGGTCTAACCGTTGTTTTCCATGTACAGCCCTGTAGCATATGGACAGGCGAAACGGAAAATACAGCAAGATGGACACCAACTGGAGGATGCCAACTGACGATGTCAGGAACATGGTTAGTCCAGAGGCGGGCGTGGTCGTGGTTCAACACGCGCTCGATTCTTTTTTTTCATTCCTTGTTCTGCCACGCCAATGCGCCGAGAGCTCACTACAGCGTGCTTCCACGGCGTCGCACCAAGACACATGAGAAGCAAATGCCACCGATGGTTCACAACCGCGTAATGTGTGGTGGACTCGTCGTCAACCAGTCGAGCAAGCCGTTCGAGCTTGATATAAGAGTACGCAGCGTCTTGATTGGGGTTCGCTCTGGGTTTTTTTGGAGTCTCACATCGAACAAATACTCTGGCTTGCATCAACCAAGCTCCGAGCGGCTTGGTCGGCCATGTACCTGGGCGAGACCTACACGAACAACGTCGCTGAACACACGGCCCTCGCTACGGGTCTAGGAGAAGCGGCACGCCGGTACCACGCCCAGAACTTCAAGGTCACAGTCGTCGGCGACAGCATGATTGCAACCAGACAACTCAAGGGCCAGACAGATACGATCAACCCCAAGTTCCAGCGACAAATCACGCGCTCACGGGCTGCACTACTACAGCTCTACGACTACGATTTCCAGCACACTCGCCGCGCCGGAAACAAGGCGGCCGACTGGTTAGCCAACCTCGCCATGGATCGCAAAGCCACACTGCTCAGCCCGACAGCCCCGCTCCCAGACTACCACGTAACGATGACAGCTCTCGACGGCTACGTCCCGACCGACACAACTCACGCGTGGACAGACACCACCCGCACCAGCGACGTAGCACGCCAGAACCGCATCATGATCGACGACCACGCCCGGAACCGACCAACCTA
The DNA here is from genome assembly GCA_023337575.1 of Pythium chondricola. Taxonomy (NCBI): domain Eukaryota; phylum Oomycota; class Peronosporomycetes; order Pythiales; family Pythiaceae; genus Pythium; species Pythium chondricola. The sequence goes on along the minus strand of JAADXF010000533.1, from coordinate 1,156 downwards.
CCCGCGGAAACGACAACGCCCGATCGCACCCCGGACGCGGCCTCCACGCCCACGCCCACCGCCCCCCCCGCCCACGCCCACCCGGCCCTGCTGTCGAGGCAGCAGGTTAGACCACCCCACGAGTGGGTTTACGTCGACTTTCAGGTCCAGAGACTAGATAATTGAATGCGAACCTTCTTTTCAAAAAACAAAAGCTCCGAGCGGCTCGCGCCAGTCGCCACGATGCTGCATGTCGTGGATTCAGCTCTTTGGGTCGCCGATGGATAGCCATATAGGATCCACGATATCAACGCGCTGCAAAAACACTGTAGGCACCTACCTGACTCAGCTCAAGACGCATCATCCCAAACGAGGCGGCAGCGTTCTTTGGTGCAGAGTCAACCCAACAGACAGTACCAGTGAGTTGAGTGATTTGCCTCACTTCAAAGTGTAAATCACTCGGAAATTGGTGTCGCTTTCTTGGTGACCACATACAACACCAGTTGCTCACGTATCTGGCCCATCGCACTCATGCAAAGAAGCAGGTCATGGCACAAGTTGTAAATCGACTCCTTTGGGCGCCCGCATTCCTCAGCCAAGTTGTATTTTTTTTAAAAAATGCCAGACAATAAGGAGTCCGTACATGTCGATAAAACGAAGGTTCGAGCCTTTTTGGATTTGTTTTGGTACCGGTGAAATGCGGTCTGGTTGAGTCAGAGACAGCTTGTTAACGGCTCCAATACCACATGTTGTATTTATTTATATTATAATACAACATAGGCCCACATGTTGTATAATACAACATGTTTTATCCACACTAAACCATATGCAACAGTGCGGGATTTTTTATGGCGGGTAATCCTGTCCATGTACATTCCGCGCCAATGAAATAGAGAAATCAGGTTTCGACTTTGGAACTTCGGTTCTTTTTGGCCAAATTGGAAACGGAAAACTGTGTCGGAATGCTTGTTTCAAAAGGAGTTGATTGCAGTGCTCAGAATGCCAAAACGCGACGTGGTTCGTGAGAAAAGTCGAAAATGTCAAAACACGGTATAATATCGTTGATGTGGGCATATTCTTCACGAGAAGTTGACGTGGTATTCAATGCACTTCCCTGCCTCCTACAATGTTGCTAATAGCTGATGTACTTGCCCTTCATCTCGTGAAGCTTCTGGAC
>JAADXF010000532.1:0-16436 GCA_023337575.1 Pythium chondricola | reverse complement strand
TACCATGCCGTATTAATACAATCACTGTGTCAATGTGATCTTGCGTACCACGTAGAAAATTGTGTCTGCGTGCGAAACTGCTGCAGCTTTGATCGCCGTGTTCCAGTGGAATCTAGCTTACTGTTGTTGGTTTATCTTTTGTTGCTGTCGCGAACCGCGGGGAATCCAGCGCGTCGCTTCTCCCTCCCCCCTTTGTTTTGCTCACGCACTGCCGCACGATAAGACTCTGTGGGCGATCGCTCGTGTCGTGCGCTCGCCGGCGAGCAGGAAATGCGCGAGTTGGTTGCAGCGTTGAGTCGCCCCCCCCTCTCGGTGTCGTGTCGTGCCCAAAGGAAAGCCCCACTCTACAATGCCCAACACGATAGTCAGAGAGAGAGTGAGCGTGTCCCGAATGAAGAACACCGTAAAAAAGGGACGACCATCACTCTCGACGACGCCGGTCTGGTTCAACTTGGTCCCGCACCGAAAATGAAACTTACCGCTACAACAAGGGACACGTCGTGGTTACTTTTCCACTGGGGGAATGTACTGCATGTATCCTTCAAAGTACGATTAGGTGAAGGCGGGCACCAATCCATCGCTTCTTGAGGGCGCGGAAACCAATCCACCTCAAGCCAATATTCGCCACCATGTCGTCCGGCGAGCTGGACTTTAAATCGCTATACCAGAGCTCGCTTAAGCTCACGAAGGCGATCGATGACTTCGGCATCCCGCGCCTTGAGAAGAACTTTGAGCAACTAGACGATGCCTCGCGCACGTTCTTCTATCAGCAAAAACAACAGCAACAGCAACCGGCCCCCTCGCAGTCCAAGAAGCGCCCCGCGAGCTCCAGCGCCAAGACTTCGGTGGACAAGGCCAACTTTTTACTGGCGGCGAAAGGCATCGATGCTGAGAAGCTCTCCAAGGAGCTCCAGTCGTTCGAGATCGCGCCAGGATTCGAGCCCGAGACGCCGTTGGGCGACACGGATATCGAAGGATACCTCACGCACCACCACGAGATGATCATCCTCACGGCGATCGACGACGTGAACCGCCGCACGATGGAGGCGACGCACGACCGCATGAACCAGGCGATGATCGACGACTTTGAAGTCGCCAAACAACAACTCCTTGAAGATCTCGGCAGCGCCAAGCAGCTCGGCGTGCGCAACTACCCGCGCATCGTCGAGCAGCTGAACGAGAGCAATGTCTTCGCCAAGAGAGAGACCCGTGAACACGTGAACGGTCTCGGGCTGGCCGGTGCGTCGTTCAACGGCCAGCCGCGGTTCGATCTGTCCCAGTCCGGTTCGTTCTTTACGCCGGGGGCGAGCAGCAATGGCGCGCCACTCAACCTGTCGCAGCTCGGTGTCGACAGCCAGATGAACGATGAGATGAAGCAGTACTTCAGCGTGATTCGCGACCTGAACGCCAGTCGCATCCCCGGGACGCGCACGCAGTTCGACGTGGCGGGCAGCTTCCATCGCGTGTGTGCAGATAACGTGTCCAGCTCGACGGTTGGCTCCAAGTGGGAGGCGGTGGTCAAATGCTGGCAGGTGCTGGGGAACATGCTCACGGGCGGAGACGTCAAGTCGCGCACGCAACTTGTGGCGGAACGCGAATTCGCAGATCTTCAGAGCCAAGACGATGCCCAGCGCCAGCTTGTGGAGCAGCGTTTCGCTTACGGCGCGCGCGTGTTCCTTGAGAACCAGTTCAAGAGCTTCGTGCAACAGACTGTGCAGAAGAACCACTTGCCCATCGGCGGCATCCCCGACCTCGTGTCCAGTGTGCGTGCCTTTGTCAAGTACTTGCAGAGCTCCTCGTTCCCTGGCGCACCTGCCGGCAACGGTACCAACAGTGACGTGGACATTTGGGCCCTGATCTACTACTGTCTGCGATGTGGTGGGGACCAGGACGCAATCGATCTTGCGACGAGCTACATGCGAGCGGGCTCCTCACCTGTCGATGAGAGTGTGCTGTGCGGTCTTCGCTACCGTGCCCATCAGCGCCGCGTGTTCACCGACCGCAGCAGCGCTCCTTTGGCGGCGTTCTCCAAGCAGTTCCCAGTCGAGTACAGCAACCTCATTGACCGCTACCACCGCCTCACGAGTGCCTCGATCGATGCCGTCTCGGTCGTCAACCCGTACGAGCGCTGTGTCATTAACCTGCTCAGCTTTGGCAACGCGAACGCCAGTGAGCCTCGCATTCTCACCACCATCGAAGACTACTTGTGGCAGCGACTTGGATTTATTCAGCGCGTCGCCCGCAACAGTTCCGCACCGGACAGCGCCTACTCGATCGCTCGCTTGGCCAAAAGCATTCACAAGTTCGGACCATCACACTTCGAAGGAACAAAGACCGGTGGCAACAGCACGTACTCGCCGTTTCTCTTCTTTGAGATCCTTCTCGTCGCACAGGACTTCGAAGCTGCGATCAAGTACATCGGCTCCCGTGGCTTCTTGCTCGAGGCGACTCACTTCGCGCTTGCTCTCAATCACTACGGATTGTTGCGCTGCTCGCCATTCCCAAGTAGTGAAGAAGACGACGAGACGGTCGACTTGGTGCGCCTGGTTCGCCAGTACATTCACGCTTTCCAGCGCACAAACCCAGTGGAGGCTGCGGAGTACATCGCGTGCATCTCGGATGTCCAAGCCAAAAAGGAACTCTTTGCTGAGTTGCTCTTGGAGACACGCAAGTTCGACACCCTCGCCGGCTTCACCAACAACACGGATGGCAGCCGCACACGCGGCGCGATTGATCGACTCTTCAAGGACGTGAACGAAGACGAAGTTCGCGAGCTGATCCTGGGCGCAGCACGCAAGGCAGAATCCCGTGGTCGCCCGCACGACGTGTACGCACTTCTCAAGTGCGCCGGAGATGTGGAAGGTGCCATTGCCCTACTCAACAGCCAGCTCTCTTCCATGCTGTCTGCACCTAGAGCAGAGCGAGAAGAATGGTTCCGTGTGGCCAAGGAGTTTGCCGAGAAGTGGATGCGCTTCCCGTGGGTCCAGTCGTTGGCGAACAAGTACGCGCGCACGGCTGCCGTCGCGTTCCAGACGCTGCTCAACCTCAACATCTTCCTCGAGCTCTACGAGCGTCAGCAGACCGAGGACGCGATCCGATTCGTGGACGAGTTGGAGATCGTCCCCACGCCTCAAGCCAACAACCTTGCTGTGTGCGTCGATCGATTCCTCGCATTTGACGAGACTGTGCGCCAGAACTTCCACGTGCTGCTCCTCGGGTACGTCGAGTGTCTCGTGCGTGATACCGAGCGTTTGAAGGCGCAGACCACGGGTGAAGTGCGACGAGTCAGCATCCATACGCTGCGAGAGAAGGCCGAACTGGTCGTGACGTTCGCTGGCATGATCAAGTTCCGTCTGCCGCCAGGTACCAACGAGCGACTGAACCGCATGGAGGCGATGATTTACTAGGACACAGAGCAAGCAAGCTGGTGGAGGTCGAACGGTTCTTCGTTGCTACTACGTAGTATCTTGGTGTCGAACTACAGGACACTAAATACACACACTGCCTATTGAACACGGACAAAATCCTACCAAGTACTCATACCGACGCTACTCGTCCTGTACGTAGCTGCTCACCGTAGTGTGAACACGCTTGTGCTCGCGACTGTGGTACCGGTCTTGACTGGTGACGGTCTCTTGACGAACGGAGCTGAAAATGGGTGGTAGCTGGTGGTGCTGAATGCTGACTGGTAACTTTGCATGCTGAATCGCGCGAGACCTGTTGACTTGAGTATGGTGGACGCTGCGGATGACGTGGACGCGATACTGCTACTGCTGTTGTGGCGGTCCCAGGGATTCGGCATGGTCGTGGTCGTCACGGAGCTGTGTATGAGGTTGGTGGTATCGCCAAGTGTGATGCGGGGCTTGCGCAGGATGAGCTCCTTCTCGGCGCTGCATTCACCAGCACGCATTCGCTTGAGGGAGACCCGCTTGGGCGTCTGCAGTCGCGTCGGCTTGACGAGCTGGCTCACGTGCGACGACGCTTCTTGCGTCGTACTATACGCTGATGTATACGAGGCACCACTAGAGTACCGGCTCGTTTCAGCATACGCAGCGGTCGTTTTCGCCTCTGCTGACGGCTCGGCGTCCGGTTCAAAATGGTGGTAGATCTGTCGCGTTTGCGCAGTCTCATTCTTGCCTCCGCTAAAGATGTCGGCGCAGATGCCGTCCTCGTCCACTGCGTTGGGCTGCAGCAGCGACTCGGAAGAGCCAAACGCCTGGAAGAAAATGTCGTCGGCAGATCGCTTCGCGGCTCGCGCATACCGGTCTTGCAAGGTCTCCATGGGTGTCTTTCTGTGCGGTCCATACGCGCTCTGAATCGCCGTGCGCAGGCGCACAAACTTCTCCTGGCCCTGCTGGCTCATGGGCGACCACACGAAGAGCATCGCCGGGTCGTCGCGGTCCATTGCCATCATCTTGAGGAAGCGCTTTAGGTCGTCGACTGGAAACTGTGTGTCCCTGATGACGACGGTGCACTCTCCTCGTGGACAAGTGCGGTTCAAAATTCAAAAGAACCACCGCGTGTTTGATTGGCTTGATTTTAGAGTGATTATGGATTGGTCAAAAATGAATCTTTATTGCTTTCGTAATTTATGAGCCGTAATTTACGGGTGGGGAAACCGAACCGTCAAAACCAAATTCGAGATAATCTTTAGAAACGGTTTCTACAACTCGGATTTTCGACTTGGTGCTTGTACATGACTTCTGCGGTCAGCAAAGCCTCCATCTTGTTGATCAGCAGCTCGCAAACAACTTTTGACCTTCACCAGAGAGGTGAGTGCCGTCACTGAGGAGCTTGCTGCGATCGGCTGCGTCTGGATATGTCTCCATCATGTGCGTGTAGATGTCGAGTACCTCGGCTTCCTTGAGATCATCGACCACACTCACGCACGCACTCGCGTACTTGCCTGCATACGTCAGCTGGAGTTCCTTCGTCAGCACGGGGAGGGCTCGCTTCCTGGCCATTTAGTCGACCACCCAGAGATTCCACGGTTGAGAACGTCCATGCAACGCGTCGAGGTTGATTGTAGGCGCATGACCCACCCGTTAATCCGATAGTGTGCTCCATGCTCCGTGGGTGAGTCCCCAACAAGCATGATCAGAGGTCGGCTCGCGATTGTCCCCGTCGTGTCGTTACCGCGGCGAACCACGTACAGATCGTCGTCACTCTTGCCGGAGTCGCCTCCTCTTGACAGGACCAGACACACTCCAACGACTGCACAGACCAGTCCAGCGACGTTCAGTGAGGACCGCCGCAAGCTGTGACTCGAATGGTTCTTCATTTTCCTCTCTAACGCAGGGTTCCGTGTGGTTGCCGAAGATTTCTCGAATGAAAGAACTCCGAACTGCTCGTGTGTGTTTGCCTCTCGGGCTCAAGTAGACCTCGCCGCAGGATTCAATGCCGGTGTGTGCACTCCACAAATTTCGATCCTGAGATGCTGTGTCCAGCTTCAATCTGCGGTCCGTACCGCGGGTAAAGTATTGAACAACAACAAACCATCCACATCCTGTTGCAACTTGCCATCACACGCAGATATACGCACAGAGCAGTACGAGTACTCTACACGGCGCTGGTCAATGCAGCGTACAAGTGGACGCAAACTTACTGGCAACAGGTAACACCTAACGCGAGCAACGAGTTTCGACCAATCAGAACACCCGGGCGTGAGGAACCAAGTTCCACAACCCAGGTGGTGCGAGCACGCAGCGACACGACAAGGCAGCAGTTAAGAACCGCAGGTTCTTTAACCCAGGGAACAGTGAACGGAGACGCGATGGCGTCGGCCCGAAATGACCCGGGAGGGCACGCGGCCGGCGATGGAGCGCCCCACGCGCCAGCCACAACAGCACCGCCAGTGCAGCCGCCCCACGGCGCCCCAGCGGAGACGCAAACTCTCGAAGGACAGCCCCCCCCCGCCGAGGCGCTCGGTGAAAGAAATGGTGGAGGGACTGACTTTCGGCGTCACGCAGCAGTTCATTTTCCCACTGGATGTGGCGGGCGACAAGCGCAATGAGAGCGCGGCCAACGCGGAAGGAGCAGAGCCACCGCCAAGCTTCAACCTAGGCATCGACGGCATCGAGAGACGCATCCTGCGGGCCGGAGCGCCGACCGGTCGACGCCCAAAGGAGATTGCGAATAGACCTACGAGTGGGCGGAAGGAACTCGCGAGACACGTAGGTCATGACGCAAAAAAGGTAGTGGCGGACACGGCAGGAGAGAAGAAGACGAGCGCGACGGAAGCGTCTCAGATGCCGGCAGGCGAGCAGGCCGCGGGCACCAAGGCAGGAGGCACCGCGGAGGCCACGGCGACACCGCATGCGGCGCCACGCTCGAACCCTGGATTCGTCGTCAAACGCGGCTTACTCGACCAGTACAAGGTCGCTGTCAGGCGCACCAAGGCGGCGGCAGCAGCGATCGCCGTGGAACACGCTGCCAAACTCGCCGAGGTCGCGGACGAAGCGCGGGCGGAGACCAAAGCAATCGAAGCCGAGGTGGAGGCGCGCATCAGAGGAGAGCGCAGCGAGAGCGGTAGTAGCAAAGGCGTCGACAGAACCAGCGGCGTCGGCGCGCAGGGTCAAGCATCCAAGCGCAAAACGCGTTCGCAGAAGAACCAGAAGGACGCCACCAGGCCCACCCGCAGCAGCACGCCAAGTGGCGAGCAGCAGCCCAGCTCACCCAGCGAGGAGGCGAAGCCGCCGACCTGCGGAGGCAGAGTGCGTCTGGACGCAAGTACAACAATCGTTGCTAAAGGAGAGAGTCGATGCACTCCCGACCTTACCCCACGCCGACGACGAAGACAAGTACGCCGCGCACTACCAGAGTGCACGCCGGACGGACTATCGGGTACGCGCAGACGGCTTTCAGCGAGAACCAACTGCAACCGAGGTGGAGACCCTGTTCCTCTGGCGCGCAAAATTCATCTACCTGGCGTTCCCGCCGAGATTCATAGATGAAACCCACACGCTACAGGAACGGCTGGCGTTGTGGCAGATCCACTACGACCACAAGGTCTACATCGCGACACCAGCAAGGTTCAAGAGCCCAGCAGTCACAGTGAAGTACCGCTTCTGCCAAGCGCTCGTGGAGCAGAACCAGCAGGAGGGAGGCGCCAGCCCAGAGGTACTAGAACTGCTCAGCGATGTGCACCTGTTCACGTGCTCCGCCGACTCGCACCTCGCGGTCTTGCGCTTTGTCCGACCGGACACGCAAGACAAATGGACAAACCGTAAGTTCGCGTTTCCGTTCGGCCACGTGTGGCTGCGCGCGACGGACACACTCGAACAAGAAGATCAGCGGCTCGGCCTCGATGCAGCTGCTATGGACAAGCTGTACCCGATCCACCTGGTTGGCAAGCCTAACATGCCAATGACCGACGTCATGGCGCTGGCGAAGCAACTGTGTGGTGGCCTGCCGATCCTCGACATCACTCCTGTTGAGCCGACCGGAGACCGCGCGTTCGAAGACCACGTATGGCGCATCACTCTGAACACGATCAAAGCACCGCCGGGAATCTCGAAGATTCGTGAGCTGCGCATCACTCAAGGTGAACAACTACTCGAGATCGGAGTGCACCAACCGCGCCACGCGACGCGACACCCGTGCAGAGTGTGCTTGAGCACCAGCCACTTCCGGGGGAAGTGTCCGGTCAAGCTCGACTCAAAGAAGGCGCTGGAGATGCGAGCACAGTTTGTCCACAAGGTGAAGATCCCTACGACGAGCAAGTACGCAGCAGAACCAGCCCCAACGGACCTGGATGAGCACCACGCTCAGATGGAGCGCATGCGAGCAAAGCTCGCACCGGAGCTGGCCAAAGCAGCCGCGACTGCGGCAGCCGATGCCGCGAAACGACAGCGTGACGCTGACCTAGCGGCGCAAGTCCGCAAGAAGCAAGCCGCTGCGGCGGCGGCGCTCGCCGCGAAAGCTGCCCACCGCCATGACCCGAAGCAGACCGGAGACAAGAAGAAGGCGAGTTCCGCGCAAGTCCAAGCTATCACGAAGGCGCTAGCGAAGACGAGCAGCGCTGGGTCGAGGAAGGCAGCGCAGCCAATCCAGCAGCCAGCCAACGCACCACGACCGAAGACAGCCCAGGCGCCGACGGCCCCGTTCGGAACAACCACGCCTGGAGCACGGCCTGGATCCAAGCACGATCGACGTGATAGCCCAGACCCAGCCGCTCAACCGAGAGCCGACCTCGCCCTGCCAGCGTATCGCGACGGAGCTGACCGCGGCAAGGCCAGACGCACCGGGCAAACGCTCATGACCGAGGCGCTCGAGGCCAGTGCGCCACAAGCCAGCATCCCATGGCGCCCACTCGGAGGAGAAGTAGCCAGCCGACCCCGGAAGGAACAAATGACTATGCTCCCCTTCTTCCGGTTGACGGCAGTGGCGGAGCCCACGTCCTCTGCACTCGGCCAGCTCGCTGCAGCTAGCGCGGGTTCCTCGCCCGGCTGCGAGATCATAGGTGTCAAGCCTGCCCCTCACCCTCCCGTGCAGGCGACCAAGCTTGTCAGCAAGATCGGTGCCAGCAAGGTCAAGACTCCCGGCAACGGATCCTGCCTTTACCACTCACTTGTGGCAGCGTGCTCTCGGACATGCGGCAGTAGCGTGAACGGTGCGGACCCGGTGGAGATCAAGGCAGCGGAGGCGGTCCGCAAAGTGATCTGCGGAGAGCTACGCGACAACATCAGCACCTTGCTCTACAGCGGAACGTTGGACCTAGACGTCCTTAGCGTAGACGTATTCGGACGCCCCGCGGATGCCCATACGCTCAGCAACCTACGGACGCATTACGCTACTGCGGCCCTCCAGTCTTGCAGCACCAACGTGGACCGCAGGTACTGGGGCGGTGAAACGGAACTGAAAGCCTTCGTCTTCGGCAGGCGCGAACCGGTTTACTCGCTCGACGTCTGGCCAGACGGCACCACCAACGTGGTACGCTACGTCGCACTCGACCTCCCGCTAGCAGATGGGTCGACGCAGGTTAGAGTGGTGAGGCAAGAGCCAGCGGTGGCCATGTTCGAGGGCCACATCGCGGTCTACAAGAGGCACAAGGTGATACCACTCATGGTCATGTTGGAACACGGCGGAGCCGGCAAGCAACATGTCGGGCACTATGTCGCGATCCGACTGGCACAGGAGTGCTACAAGTCCTGGACTGGAACCATGCGGTTGCAGGGCGACATGCACAAGCGACTGCCAGCAGTGCTAGCTGAAATCGATGTGATGAACGCGACCGGTGTGGTTCACACACCGCCACCGTTGGAACCAACGCGGCCATTCCTACCAGACTCCAGCTCCAGGTACGCACCAAGCACCATGGAGTCCAGCCGTGCTTCAGATGGCGTGGAGACCCAGCAAGGTGTCCATCGCGCGGGGGGATCAGCAGCCAGCCAAGCAGCCGAGCAGGTCATCTCTACACCGCTCGCCACCAAGCCCACGGACCCACCGGCCAAACCGAGAGATGAAACCGGTGTCGACACCGTCTTGGACGCAAGCAGCGGTCTCAGCCAGGACGGCTCCATCATGTCGATCTTGTCGTCACAACCAGGGTTGAGCTTCGACACGCTCTTGCAGTACCACCCGGCCAGCTTTGCCACGCCGAAAAGTCAGATGGACCCGTGCGAGGAACGGCGCCTCCTCCTCGCCCTCGAAGAACCCAAGCCCGCGGATGACGAGAGCAAACGCACTCTCAAGAAGGCAGAGAAAGCCAACAACACAGCGTATGGTCACTGGAGGAAGAAAATGGCCAGGGAGCGCCCGCCGCTCCACGCGCTCACCCGTGACTGGGACGATCTGAAGCTGGCGGTGTCCACGCTCCAAGAGTACCCATGTGGTCTACAGAGTCTCTTCCGACACCTCCCGTTCCCAGCGGTGCTCATCGCCCTACTGCCAGACAGCATCCTTGTCAAGGCCGGACGGGCAGTGATAACCAGCGGACGTATCCAGATGCTGCACCGTGCAAGAGCCGCTAGGCCGCAGAAGGAGCAGAAAGCGTGCGAGGATTGGGGCAACGCCATAGCCATGACCAGCCTACCAGACGCCAAGTATGTACTCGCACAAGACGAGGCCAGGTGGAGGAGACTTACCAAGGCGGCAAGCGCGGCCGGTGTCGAGATCGCAGCCCGAGACCAAGCTGGACTTCCCGAGGCCGCCTGGTGCTACATGGTCGCCTACGTGCTGCTGCTCCCGTACGGAGTGCCGGCGGCGTTTGTGGAGCACGGCTTTCTGCAGCAGTGTGACGCGCTTCTCACATGGGCCGCCCGACCAGCGAACGTGCCTATCACCGAATACACTGCGCTGGCCCTGGGCAAGCGGCAGTGGCCAGCGGTCGACGAGTTTCTCAGCCACTGGGAGGGCGACTCTCACATGGCGGCAGTACCCCCAGACGACGACGTCGGCTCGGGAGCGGCTGCGCCCACCCGCCACTAAGGGCACCGCACAGGTGCCCACCCCGACGACCTCGCAGGTCGCCGGGATTCGCAGTGATGCCGGCCCAGCCATAGCTGCGGCAGCATCCACTGCGAAGCAACGGTGGAGAAGCGGGCGCCACGGGGCGCGGCTACGGACGCGACGACGGTAGCGGAGCCACAAGGACCTAGTCTGCGTGACACAGAATGTGCAAGGTCTGGCCAAGGACCACCATAATCTGGAGGCCTGGTTCGCCGGCTTCAGACTGAGAACAGAGCGCGGACAAGCGGACGTGGCCTTACTGCAAGAGACGCGAGTGACGCAGGGCGGTGTCAGCGCTCTCGAGAACCAGCACGCGCGAGGCTGGGGGTACACAGTAGACTGCAGTGCGAACCCCCTCTCGTTCTGGAGTCCTGCAACCGCAACGAGGGGCGGTTTTGCAATCCTGTTCAAGCCCGACGCGCTGCTCACCGCACCGCGCCCAGTTTGGGAGGAGCACTGGTCACCCTGGTTTATGGCAGCAGAGGCAGAGCTGTCTGGCGGACCGGTAACGATTATCAATGTGTATGGACCCAGCTGTCAACGCAAGCAAGAGAGAGACGAGCTGTTCGCAGCACTCCGAGGCCTGCCGCGACCAGCGGGACGACTGCTGCTTGGCGGCGACTTTAACTGTACGCTCGACCCGGAGCTGGACCGCAGCCATGGCAGCCGAGCGACGCACGGCTCCGACGAGCTACAGCGCCTCCTCGAACACTGGCAGTTGCGCGACGCCAGCCAAGATGACCAAGACTGTGTCCGCAGTGAGGGCGACAAACGAGACTACCATGCAAGATGCCACACCTACCGGTACCAGCTGCCCAACGGTGACCTGGCGAGCAGCCGACTGGACCGCTGGTACGTCAGCACCGCCGTGGCGGGGGACATCCGCGAGTTGGTGGCGGAGCCACCCGCCAACCACAGTGACCACGATGCAGTCGCCCTGGTCCTCGCGCCGCCCTGCGGACACCCACCCAGTCGACGGCAGCACCAGCAGCGGCGCCTGAGATACCCCCTCCCTTTCGGCTGCCAGGAGCCCGTGCAGCAGCTGAGTCGGACGGCACTCGAGCGTTTCGAGTCGACAAACCGGGACGGCGGAGCTGCGACGACTGCAAGCGCGTGGGATGCATGCAAGGTCAGCATCAGACGTGACTGCCTGCAACTCATCCGACAGCGCCTCAAGAAGCAGCGCAAAGCCTTTCAGCAGCGTCGCAAGCGCCTGGGCCTCGCGCTGAAGGCGGCGCTACGCATTGCAGATAGACGGTCTGCCACTGCGCCGGCAACGATCCACTCCATCACGACGCAGCTAGAGGGACTCGCACTCGACCACTACGAGAAAGTCCTCTCGATCAGACGCTCGCTCACGCGGCTCCACCAGGCCAGGGTACGGCGACGGCGGCGAGCGCGTACTGTCGCGCACCTCGCAGGTACGCCCGAGGCCGATCGCGCCTTCTTCAGAAGATTCTCCAACAGGCAAGGCCAGCGGCATGCGGCGGCGCTGCCTGAGGAACCCGGCAGCAGCCAGAGCCCAGCAGCACGCGTGGCAGCGGACTGGGCGACCATCACGCAACGAGGATCGACAAACGCTGCGGCACGGGACCGGTTCCTCGCACTGCTGCCGGCCCCCACGCACATGATCGATCTCAGCGCGCTGGACGCGGGCATCACCGCCGAGGAGGTGCGCGCGGCGCTGCGGGCGTGCCCCAGAGGCAAGGCGTCTGGGCCGGACGGTCTACCGAATGACTGGTACCGCGACCAAGACGATCACCTCCCGGAGCTGCTCGCGCCTCTACTGAACAGGTGGCACCAGCAGAGCGTCCTGCCGCCCAGCTTTCGCCAAGCAACCATCGCCTGCCTCCCGAAGACCGCCCAACCACGCAGTGGCCTGGACTATCGCCCAATCGCGCTACTGAACACAGACTACAAGATCTACGCGCGAGTACTTCTGAATCGACTACGCGTCCACCTGCCAGACCTCGTCGCGCCAACGCAGTCAGGCTTCGTGCCCGGGCGGCAAGTCCATGATGCGCTGGATGTGTTCCATGCGCTCCAGAAGCTCGTGCGCAACGGCACCGCACCGCCGACCGCCTTGGCGGTCCTGTTGGACTTCGCCAAGGCGTATGACACTCTCGATCGGACCTTTCTCCGCCGCGTGCTCCAGCGAGCTGGCTTCCCGCCGCGCTTCATCGCGGCAGTCGACCAGATGCACCTCCTGACTACGGCACAGTACAGTATGGACGGTGACATCTCGGAGACCCAAGCCATCCTCAACGGGATACGGCAAGGTTGCCCACTCGCCCCAACGCTGTTTGTGATCGCCGTCAACACACTGCATGAGGCGATCGCGGGGATCACCCTGCCCACGGGCGAGACCGTGAAGGTGTCCGGCGACGCCGATGACACTACCGCCTTTGTTGCCACTGCGGAGGCACTCGCGCCGTTGCGGCGCCTGCTCGATAGCTTCGCAGCGGCGTCGGGGCTGGCCGTGAATGTGAACAAGTGCGTCGTCGTCCCTCTGAAGGAAGCAGCGGCCAGGCCACCGGACGCAACGACTGGCTTCACCGTAGCCTCGCCAACCAGTCTCACCAGACTCTTGGGCGGCCAAGTCGCCACCGGCAACATCGCGGATGCAGTGTGGGCGCTGACCGCAAAGCAGATCAGGACACGGCTGCACCTGGCGACGGAGAAGACGACCAACGGGTTTCAGCGCGTTCGTCTCGTCAAGGCGGTCCTCCTCCCCAAGTTCCTCTACGTAGCCAAACACCACTGGCCCCGAGCGGCTCACGTGGACAGGATGCAGCGGCTGCTCGAAGCATTCGTCTGGACGAGCAGATTCGACGTAGACCGACGCACGAAGCGCGCGTGGATGAGCAGAGCGGTAGCGCAAGCATCAGCTGCCGCAGGAGGGCTGAGTGTACCCCACCTAACGCACGAGCTGCAAGCGCTGAGCTTGGACACAATCCAACGGTGGTGCAGCCCTTGCTGCCGCCTGCACAGATCCATTGGTGCGGTCCTCATGGCTTCCGGCCCAGCCTCGACTGGAGCAAAGAGACTACACCCAGCCAAGCCCACGCTGCAGCGTACGCTGGCGGCCACAGGCCTACAGCTGCGGCACGCGATGGCGACGGTCGGGACAGACGGCGACGAGCGTGACTTGGTAAAGCCCCTCCTCTCTGCCATTGGAAGAGGCTCCTCGCTCGACTACCAATGGGAAGGCGCCTCCACCCTGCGCGTCAACTACGGCAGAGTCGCAGCAGCCACGCGCACACTCCGCCGGCACCAGGCTGCTCGCCACGGCAACCTCAACGTACCTGGCTGCTGCAAGCTAAAATCGTGGGAGACAGCATTCTTGTCAACGCGGCAGGCGCGCCGGTGACCAAGGACGACTTTCCGACGCTGGTGACCAAGGACGAGCGCTTCACAGATGTTCTCGGTCTCGCGTGGCATCCCTCCGGTGACCTGCTCTTCACGGCCAAGACGCACACCTGGCCGCTCACGCCGCTCGCCGCGCGCAGCTTCCGGAGACTGTGTGACAGTCTGGTGCTGCAGTACCCAGGGCTGCTTCGTCAGCGCGGGCAACCGGAAGACCTTACTCTCCACCCAGCGAGTCTCGACGTCTGGCGCCTGACGCCGGCGGCGTCCGGCTACGACCTCAGCTGGAATCCAGCAGCGGATGCTCATCTCCTGGTCGGTCAAGTCTGGAGCACAGCAGAAGCCACGGCGCTGGCGCGCCGCGTCCTCCAGGACTCGACAGTCCAGTTCGAAGCTCATGACTGGCTGGATCACCCCGTCGCCTTGTGGCGGGGCCACGCCCTGCCGACGCCCCACTCGGCCAAGCGCTTCCTCGCCGCCGGTGTACGTTCCGCCAGCCACAGAGAGGTGACGGCGAGAGCACAGCGCTGGCACACCGAGCACGGGCCCATCGCGAGCGCGCTGGACACACTCACCTGGAAGGGCATCGCCTCCATGCCAGGGTCGACGGCAGCACAACGTCTACTACTCCATCGACTCAAGGGGGGGCAGACTGACACGCTGGGACACCACCCACAACCGAGTGGGGTGCCCACACTGCCCCCTAGCCGAGGCGGCCAGTGGAAAGATGCGCCACGCCTTCTGGGACTGTCCCAGGGCAAAGCAGCTCTGGACCAACCTGTCAGCCGCGTGGAACCACGTCTGGTCGTCGGAACTAGGGGCTCAGCTCCATGAGATCTTTTCGCTCCGACTACGAGCCATCCCCGACCACCTCTGGTCGCACCCGGAAGTGGCCCGGCTGGGCAAGCCCACGACGGACGACACCATCTCGGTGCACCTCGCCACTCAGGCAGCCTGGAGGCAGCAAGTGCTGCACACGCTGCAAGCCATCTGGAGGTGGCGCCACTCCGGCGCCGACGGCGAGAGCTGGACGCCGGCCCACGCCACTGCGTACCAAGACTCCAGCCTGCGGTCGGCGCTCCAGTGCCTCCAATGGGCGCGACTGCCGCACAGCAGCGCCAACCGCTTCACCGACGGAGCCGTCCGCGCGCTCGCATCCGGGGTGGCCCCCAGCGCGAGTGCCACCCAGCCGGCAGCCAAGCAACGGGACCGACACGTGCTCTTCTTCGACGGTGGGTCCCGCGGGAACCCTGGGCCGGGTGGCGCGGGCGCGGTTATCGTCCGCGTCCCCAGAAACGGCACGGAGAGTCAAATCATCTGGTCAGCCAGCATGGCGCTCGGCGCAGCGACGACAACCAACAATACAGCGGAGTACACGAGCCTCCTGACCGGCCTCACAGCGGTGGCCGTGAACCGGTGGCACCCCCTGCACGTGGTCGGCGACAGTCAGTTCATCCTGAATCAGATGCGCTCGTACCGAGCGCCGAACAAGGCGACGCTCAGAGAGAGCTACGCGAGGTCCCGCCGGCACGCGGACGCCCTCGGAGTGCAGCAGTGGATCCATCACCCGAGGGCATTCAACTGTATGGTGGACGCGGCGGCGAACATAGCTATGGACACGAAGAGGAGCGTCCAATTCCGTCACCCGACAACGAACCCAGCCCACGCACGGCTGGCAGACCATCTCACCTCCGACCTTGCCTACTGGCTAGATCGGGAGTAATACAGGGCTCGGCCCGGCTGTAGGATTCTTTCAGAGAAACCAATAGACCTCACTTTATCATCAGCTGGTCAATGCATCGCTTATCCTGTGATGATCGTCCTTGACTTTCATCTTATTGCGCATAGCCAGGCGGAAGCCGCACACAGTATCACATACGACTCGTCTTGACTCGTATGATACGAGTCAAGATGGCATATCATCTCTCGCGAATTTAGTCGTAGCGAGTCGTTACCGGTACCACATTCCTAGACACCGGCCATCCGATGATCACAGACAGAACATACAGAGTTTTCATGAATTTCGAGCGTCTTGACGATCGCGCTATCGATACCAATGCGTACTACCTCATGCAGGTTCAAGCCCATCGGCCCTTCAATGTAGTCCATGATGCTCATGGAAAATGACGGCAGACGGCATCAACAGCTCGTCTTTTTCTATCATGAGTCTACACCACCAAAGTGCCAGGCGTTGAAATTGATGGGGGAAATTGCCAGTCAGTACCCAACGTTTGACCAATCGATACCCAAACTGAGCCACTCTCACACGACCGCAGTCGCTGCACTTCGGTGGGTGGCGCGACGTGTGACACAAACCGGGCCGACATTCTCTTCGCTACGGTAGCCGACCATCCTCCGCTTCACTCCGCCGGCCTTGTGATCACACCTCGCGCGAGAAGAAATAATAAGGAATAGCACCTTTCACTTAGTAAATTACGGTTACCTTTGGGTACTTATTTGTAATTTCACCATTTGTTTCTGTCGTGTTTCATGTTGGTCCATACTACTTCAGTACTGATGAGCTTTCCTTTGGGCACGACACGACACCGAGAGGGGGGGGCGACTCAACGCTGCAACCAACTCGCGCATTTCCTGCTCGCCGGCGAGCGCACGACACGAGC